>JANUWF010000858.1:0-174583 GCA_026120185.1 Voacanga thouarsii | reverse complement strand
ATGGGGCAAAAATCTTTTATTCTTCCTTTGGGACAGGCTTCTATTTTATCTATTTTGAGATGGTCTATTCTAAAGTTGCAAGAAGGCTAAGACAGTAATGGAAAGTTTTCATTTTTTGGTAGATTTAGTGTGTCTAATACAAAATAAGCAATTTTAGTTGCGGTTAATGCACAGGTAAATGCAAAGTTCAGAGAATCTTTTGGAACTTGCTTTGTAATTTTTAGTTGAATAATTTCTATTTCTCTTATTCACTTATGGACTTTTTGGGTTTTCTTTTAAGAAGGATGAAGATCGCGAAGCATATTGGGATGCAGAAGTTGAAGAAATTGAGAGAATATCACATGACAATGAAGTCTGCAAGTGCATCTTTCTTGTTCGTTACTACCACGATGGTGTTGAGGTAAACCTTAAACGTGTAATATTGGAAAACCCCACACCAAGTGGACCCTTACAATTCATTTAGTCGTTTATGTCATTCGCCTAAAATGCATATTGACTTCGGATTCTTATTTCCAGGATAAAATTAAGCTAAGTAGATTCTAGTGCCGTCCAACTTAAAGGGGTTTTTCAGGTACTAGAGAACTTTGAAAATAGGCTTCAATTGGAACTGTATTAGCCTTCGATTTCATATTCTGTTTGAAAGTAGGCTTGTAGAGTTGGTGCAAAAGGCTGTTGACACACAGATTCAAGAAGTGTTGAAGACAAATGAGCGGTTGACAGCGGAGGTTTCTTTGCTAACACAGAAGGTTAAGGACCTAAGTGGATCAAATCAATTAGAAAATTAATATTCCTTCACTATGTTTCTTAATTGTATTAGTATTCCTTCACTGTTGTTAAACCATGGACCTACAGTTCATCTCACTTTCATATTATGATAATCTTTTATATTTAATTAAAGATGATGTTTGGTTGGGATTTGTGGTATTTTGTGAGGGAATTATATTTGCTTTGAATTTGTGGAAGGATGATATTTGTGTTGGATTTGATGATATTTATGTTGGGTTTGTGGATGTATTTGGCGTTATTATTTTATGAATTTGTCAAATGCAGGTGTTTGGTTATATGTTCAGATGAACCAAAATTTTGCCAAATTAAAGAAAAATTACCAATTGAAAGATCAGTTGGTAATTGAATAGAATTCGGTTGGTATTTCAATTGGTAATTGAAAATAATTCGGTTGGTAATATATTAAATAACAGTTAATAATTTTCAAACCAACTATCTACCAACAAACAACTTAGTTGGTAATTTACCAATAAAAAATTATCAACAGTTTTTAAATTACTAAAATAGTTAAAAAATTACCAACTAAATATTTGGTTGGTAAAGAAAGAAAACTACCAACTAAAAAAAAGAATTAGCAACTGAACAACTCGGTTAGTAATTTACTAACAAAAAATTATCAATAGATTTTAAATAATTAAAATAGTTGGAAAATTATCAACCGAAAGTCAGTTAGTAAATAAATAAAACTACCAACTAAAAAAAAAATAATTACCAACCGAAAGTCGGTTGGTAATTACCTACATATATATTAATTGGTAGCAACATGTCTCAGATGGTAAATTAGTAAATTACAATCTTATATTCAATACAAATTTACCAACCAAAAATTATAAATTTACAAACTACATTTTCGGTTGATAATTACCAACTGCAACAATCGGTTGGTAACATAAATGTTTGTTGGGAATTATCAACCAAAATAGTCAACTCAAATGCCAAGCTTAATACCAAATTTCCTACCGAAGACTTTACATTACCAACCAAGTTTCGGTTGGTATTTACCAACCGAAATAGTTAACTCAAATGCCAAACTTAATGCCAAATTTTCAACCGACGATTTTACAATACCAACTGAAATGCGTTAGTAATTACCAATCGACTCCAAAAAATTTCGGTTGGAAAATTTACAAGCTAAAGTTTTTGCATACGATTCCATTCAGTTGGTAATCGGTTGGTAAATCATGATTATCAACCGAATTTAGCTGATTACCAATCGATTTTGTCAGTTGGTAAATCACTTTTTTCTAGTAGTGTATAGTCACTGTATACATACTAGAACCTGTTTGTTTACATGCTTGAGGTGAAATTTTAAGGCTATTTTGATTTACTTGGGGATGACATTAGGCCTTCTTTGAATTGTTTGTCTTTCGAGCTTGATCCTATTTTTATATCATTTGATCCCTTTTTGAGCTTTATGTGAAAGGGTGGTTAAAGCCACCACCCACTTATTCTTGTTAAATTAGCCTATTGACCTACCTTTTTAACCTTAACCTTATTATTATTATTATTATTATTATTATTATTATTATTATTATTATTATTATTATTATTATTATTATTATTATTATTATTATTATTATTTTCCATGCCCTTATGAGAGAGGAAGGTGTACACCACTTAAATAAGGGGTTAGTTTGTTTTTGAATGGGTTGTGAGGAGATAGTTGGTATGGGAAAGAGATGGAGGGACTGAATTGTTGAAAAGTTAAAGATTTAAAAAAAAAAAGAAGAAAAAATGGCTTGTGATATGGAAAAAAGAAAAGAAAAGAAAAGAAAGATGGGAAGTTTTGTGAGTTTCTAGAAGAAGAAAATAAAAAGGAAAAGGGACAGAAGATAAAAAAAATCAAAAGAAAGAAAAGAAGAAAAAATTCTAGGAAAAAAATGTTTGTTCTGTTTGAGTTTGGGTATGTTTGAATCATCTTAAGAAGTTAAGTGAAGTAATAAGTGAGGGGTTCAAAAGTATGTAAAAGACGGGAAGAATATGCTTTTGAGTTCATTTGTCTTTCTCTCTCATTTTTGCGTATTTCATATCCCTTCATTTGATTGCCATCTCCTAGCCTAACATTACAAGTCGAAAAAGTCCTATTAGACCCAAGTGAGTCATTCTAGCCTCCATTAGTGGAGAATGTGTGAACTTCAAGCCTATGGTTGTGTTATTCTTCAATCATCATGATCATGAGTTCTCACTGGATGCATGTTATTGCCTAGGTATTGAGTTAAATTACTTAATTATAGTAGGATTTTCTTTCGAGTTTCTATAGTTAGGTTGTATTAACATTGATATTATTCATGGTTATTTTTCATTCTCTTGTTTTTGGATTGATACATATGGATGATTTTTCCAATTTTCATATGGGATATTAAGGTTGATTTCAAGATGTAATGATTCTGTGTTTAATATTTTTTAGCTTTGTTTCTTTGCTTGAGGGTGATCAAAGTCTTAAATAAAGGGTGGTTGATGGGTTATACTTTTTAGTATGTTTTTATTACTATTTTCTCACTTAAATTGGGTTTAATTAATTAAATTATAATGATTTTGATTTGTTTAATTGGATTAAATAATATTGTACTTAGTAGGGTTTAACTGAGATATTTTTATTTATAAAGAACAATTTAACTCGCTTAAATTATATTTATTGATTTAGGGATAAAATGGTAAATGTACTAAAAAGGATAATAGATAAGAAGTGAAGAGGACAAAAGCTGCCAGAAAAACAAAGGTGGAAAAAATTTTAAAAAACAAAACAAAGAATGGCTAGTAGCAAAAGTCAGTAGGGAGAATTATAAGAAGAAAATGAGACAAAGCTAGGATGGAAAAAGAAAGTCAAACTCAAATAGGAAAAAGAGTTTGAATTGAACTTAGTTTTCCAAGATGTCTTAGGAGTGCTCCTATTTAACAACTACAACATAAGACAAAAGGGATCTTTTCTTTCTTCACTGAGACTCTTTGGCAGAAGAAAAGGACAAAAAATGAAAGCCAAAATAGAGAGCTACAAAATAGAGAGCTATCGAACAAAAGCATTAAGCCAAGCCCTTTTTTACTTTGTTTCTTTGTTTTTATTTTATGTTAATTAAATTCTTGGCTTTGGATATTGAGATTATATGTAGCTAAATTTCTTGAGACTAAGACCTTCAATGAAGGCTAAAACTTTTATGGGTTTGGTTATTTTCAATCAAAGGAATTTTCTTTTATCTCATTTTTGGTTAATTGTTATTATTGTTCTTAAAGCTTGTAATTTTCTGGTCAATTATTACATGAATTTAAATTTATTCTAGTTTCAGAGATGTGCTAGATTAAATAGGACCGTGGTAATAACAACACATCGTAAAATTGGCTAGAGATAGATTCGATTTCTTTATGTGGTTAGGAGACAAAAGTTAGGGAAATCCATAGAGTTTTATGCGGCTTTATTAATTAAAATCATGTAGAAATATGACTGATTTATTAATTAAAGTTAGGAGATGTTCACCAAAAGATTGGATCTAACTTATATTCGGGAGTGTCTACTATTATCTAATTCAAGAATTAATTTAAAAGGATCAAACATTCATCATAAAAGGAGTAGGTTGGATTTGAATTGTCTTGGTCTATTCTTTGTTATTGATTTAATTAATATAATTTGTTTTGTTGATTTTATTTTTTCTATTTTTTATTAGTAGTTAATTCTTAAATTAAAATTATTATTATTTTGGTTTGAGTTAAGTATAAGTGATGAGACTCTACTTCATCATAGAGGTCAAGATCAATGAGGGGGAGGCGTGACTATGCAAGGACAAGGAGTGATGACAAGATCTAGGATCAAGAAGCTTCAAGATAATTTTTAATTTCTCATAAAACCATACTTGAGGATGGAAGAGGGTTAGAAGGTTGAGGAAGCTAGCCAAGAGTTCATTTTAATGACTATCCAAGAAGGACCCGAACAAGAACTTAAGTCAGCAACAAAGATGGACGAAATTTGACCAAAATATAGCCTTCTAGCGGACAGCCGGTGTCGGCCTAAGCAGCCGAACCGGCACCGGCTTCAACTTGCACAACAACGGCTCGAACATAGCGCACAACATGCACCGGCTCAAGAGCCCTAGCCAACGCCTGCTCCAGCCTTTTTGATGTTTTCTCCGAGTTCATTTTAAATGTTTTGTAAAGTCCTATTAAGGCCCTAAATTGTATTAGACCCTCAAGGATTACTTAGCTAGGATTAGGGTAGTATACATACAACTTTTAGTGATTTGACAACACAATTCACACACTTTATTCAAATTTGAAGAGAAAATCTTGAGAGGCTCTAGCCTCATTGTTCATTTTGTTCAAGACCATGCTTAAGACTTAGTCCTCCTTATGGATGAGTCTATTAAACCTTTTGAATAATCCAATGTGGTTTCTTTTAATGGGTCTTAGTTGCTTTGCTCTTCTAAGGTTTGTTTGAATTACATTACTTGGGTGCCTATTTTCTATATTCTTTTTGTTCTTGTTTGCCTTTATTGCTTCAAGGATATTGGGGTGAGATTATAGTAGAATTTTCTACTATTCTTGAGGGTCTTTGAAGCCTTAGTTCTTTAAGGGTTTGATAAAGGGTAGGTTGTTAGTTTAATTTTTCCTTTTTGTCTCAATAAATTCACTATTTTGGTCTCATGGGATAAGCTGAACTCTTAATCAACTAAACCACCCACAACACTAAGAAAAAAGCCCACTCAAGATCATATCAAAGAGTTTGGTATCAGAGAATGGAAAGCTGTGATTCTAATCAAAACTTGGAAGCAAGAAAAGAACCCTACAAAGTTGAAGAAAAACAAGAGAAATCCTATAACTCAAAAACATGCTCCAAAAAGGTCATGAAAATCTTTATTATACTTTGATTTTTTTTTTTTGGGAAAATTGCTTCTTGATGTTAATATAATCATTGGGAACAAATTTTTCTTGTGTTTGTCGTGAAAATTAGCTTGAATATGGGTAAAAATATTGGTTATTCTTAAGTAATGGGATTGCATTTAAGGTGTTTGATAAATGTTCCATGAGAATGATTTTGGCTATAGTTGGGAACTTTGATTCTTAATTTTCATTCATTGGGATATTGGGACTTAGTATATCACTCTATTGTTGAATTTCATGCTCATTGAACTCAACTCTACTAGTGCACACTTGGTGATCACCTTATTCTTCATAATCCTAGTTTTAGTTGTGCTTGTTTCTTTGTTCTTGCTAACTCTTGTTTATTTCTTGTTTAGAAGTGTTTCTTTGTGCGTCTTGTGTTTGTTCTTGTGTTGATTGAGTCCACATTTTTTGAAATTCTTGATTAAAAACTTGTTTTCCTGAAGTTCCCAACAAGTGTTTGTTAAAATTCCTCTAAGACCCCCTAATTGGAAAAATTCATTAATTTGTGTGATTCACTAAGTTGGACTAAATCTTTAGCTATTGGGGAGAATTAAGATTGAACAAGAAGGCATGAGTATTGAGAAAAAGGCAAAAGGGTGAGACTATTACTAAAAGAGTCTAAGAGAGCAAACACGAGCGTGAAGTGACCAACCTTTGAGAGCCAACACGCACGGAAGCGAAGTGAGGACCTATTTTTCTTTCTAATCTCTTTTGTTTTGTAGGTATAAATAAGTAAATATTCCACCACCATGGCCCATGATCAAGAGATCTCTAGGCCTAACCCAAGTGGACCTAGTAGACCTCAAGAAGAATAAATTAATGCTAGGGTTTTGCGTGATGACTTGCAAGCTATGATGAGGACTATGCAAAGTGAGTTTTAAAATATGACAAGTGAATTGATAAATCATCTTGGACAATCTTTTACCATTGTACAAAGGAGAGGCCAAGAGCGATTTGAAGTACTTAGCCCTAGGATGAGGGATGGTGATGCCATACCCCTCCGTTAAATGCCCAACAAGGGGAAGAGTGGGATAAGCACTCTATCCGGGGATTCCAACAAGCTCCTATGAGAGGGGGAAGACATGGTATGAGAGGGGGATGAGGTACGGGTCAAGGAAGAAATGGTGGGAACAACTTAAGGGGGTTAGAAAGAGAGTTTGAGGGAGTTGATGAATGGTATGAGGGGGAACAAGTTGAAGCCTTTGGGGAACACAATAGAGGATGGGGTAATAAAGAAGGTAGGAGAGAAGGAAATAATAAGGAGAGGGAGTTGAACCACATTAAATTGAAAGTGCCCACATTTTATGGCAAGAGTGGTCCTGAAGCATATTTTGAGTGGGAGAGTAGGATGGAGATCTGTCTAGAAAGTCATACCTATAGTGAGAAGTCAAAGGTGAGGTTGGCTATCTTGGGATTTTTGGAGTATGCTTTGGTTTGGTGGGAGCAAGTTAGTGCACAAAGGAGACAAATGGGAGTGGAAACCGTGGCTAGTTTGAATTTGTTGAAAGATATGATGAGGGCTAGGTTTATATCACACCATTACTACAATGATCTTTATCAAATGTTCAAATCACTCAAGTAAGGGAACAAGAGTGTAGAATATTACCATAAAGAGATGGAAGTAATGTTAATGAGAGTTTAAATCAATGAGGATCCTAGGGCAATAAGGGTAAGGTTCTTGGGAGGCTTAAATAGGGAAGTTGCTAATTTGGTAGAATTGCACCTCTATAAACGATTAGAGGATATGGTACATGCCGCTATGAAGATTGAGAGGCAATTAAAGAGAAGGGCATTTACTAGACCACCACTTCCAAATCCTAACGCTACTAGCAAGATGCCAATTAAGAAGGATGAAGCCCCTAAGTCATTCCAAAGGGACTTCAACAAACCTAGAGAGGATTAAAAGCCTAGGGAGGATTTGGAAACCTAGGGAAGGTTGGAACAAGGAAAGGAATAGGGATATCAAGTGTTTTAAGTGTCTTGGATATGGACATACTTCCCATGAGTGTCCAAGTAAGAGAATGATGTATACTAATCCCTATGGTGAGGTTTCTACCGATGAAGAAGAAGAGAGAGAAAGGTACCAAGGAGACCAAGAGGGAAATGGGAAAGAGGAAAGTGACGAAAGAGAAGTTGTTGGTCAAGAATACTCTTTAGTGGGAGTCACAAGAAGGTCATTAAATTCACAAGCCATTGAAGATCAAGATCACCAACAAAGAGAGAACATTTTCTGCACTAGGTGTCTAATCAACAAAACCCCTTGTAGTGTCATTGTGGATAGTAGAAGTTGCACTAACGTGATTAGTGCAAACTTAGTTGAAGAATTAGACATGAGATGGATTAAACACCCCAAGCCCTACAAATTGCAATGGTTGAACGATAGCGGGGAATTGAGAGTAAACAAATAAGTTTTGGTGTCTTTTAAGATGGGAAAGTACAAGGATGATGTGCTTTGTGATGTGGTACCCATGCAAGCGGGTTACTTACTCCTAGAGAGGCTTTGGCAATACGATAGGCATGTAAAGCATGATAGGAGGATTCCCTACTCAATGAGAGAACTAAGTTTACCTTCACCCCCATGACCCCTAGTGAAGTGAATAAAGATCAAAGCATCATGAAGGAGAAAGAAAAGAAGAAGGGAGCGTAAGATGTCAAACAAAAACAAGAAATTGAGAGGAAAGAATAAGAGAGGAAAGAAAAAGAGCTGAGAGAGATCATGGACAAACAAGTACCTTTGACGATCAAGGATAGGAATAAGTAAGGACAAGAAAGGGGAGGTAAAAGAAGAGTAAATTACTTTGTAAAAGAAAGTGAGGTCATAGAGGCTATAGAAGCTAAGGAATCGGTTATTCTTCTTTTATGCAAAGGTTCTTATGTTTCTACTAATAATTCTACATTGTCTTTGCCTAATGAAATTGCAGCTATTCTTCAAGGATTTGAAGATATTTTTCCAAGAAAGGTGCCTGGAGGACTACCACCCATAAGAGGGATTGAGCATCAAATCGACTTTGTACCTAGAGCCATCATCCCTAACCGACCGGCATATAGAAGCAACTCGAAAGAGTCCAAGGAATTACAAAAGCAAGTAGAGGCATTACTTGAGAAGGGACATGTGAGAGAGAGCTTAAGCCCATATGTAGTTCTAGTTCTCTTGGTACCCAAAAAGGATGGGACATGGCGTATGTGCATAGATCATCACTCTATCAACAACATCATGGTAAAGTACCGCTATCCCATTCCTAGGCTAGATGACTTGTTTGATGAGCTATTTGGTGCATGCATTTTCTCTAAAATTGATTTGAAATTTGTTTACCACCAAATTAGAATAAGAGAAGGGGATGAATGGAAAACGACTTTTAAAACCAATCAAGGGTTGTATGAGTGGCTTATCATGCCATTTGGGTTGTTTAATGCTCCTAGTACTTTCATGCGATTAATGCACCATATTTTGAGGGAATTCATTGGAAAATTTGTTGTTGTGTACTTTGATGATATATTAATTTATAGCAAATCATATGTGGATCATTTGAATCATGTTCAAAGTGTGTTTGTTGCCCTCCGAAGGGAGAGATTGTATGCTAACTTTGAGAAGTACTCTTTTTATTTGGAGAGGATTACATTCCATAAGTATGTTTTGAGTGCCAAAAGGACTGAGGTTGATGAGGAAAAAGTAAAAGCCATCCAAGATTGGCCCACCCCTACCACCATTACTCAAGTATGTAGTTTCCATGGGCTAGCTAGCTTCTATAGGAGGTTCATCCAAAATTTTAGCACCATAGTGACCCCTCTAACCAAAGTGGTAAAGAAAAATGTGGGATTTAGGTGGGAGGAAGCTCAACAACAAGCCTTTTAAACCCTTAAAGATAAATTGAGCTAAGCTCCAATTCTTATTCTTCCTAACTTTGAGAAGGCATTTGAGATAGAGTGTGATGCAAGTGGGGTGGGAATAGGTACGGTCTTGACCCAAGATAGAAAACCTATTGCATACTTTAGTGAGAAATTGTCCAGGTCGGCCCTCAATTACTCTACCTATGACAAAGAGCTTTTTGTCTTGGTAAGGACCCTAAAATATTGGCAACACTACCTTTTACCAAGAGAGTTTTTCATTCATATCGATCATAAGACCCTTAAACACATCAAAAGCTAATAAAATTTGAACAAGAAGCATGCAAGGTGGATGGAGTTTATTGGGACATTTCCTTATGTCATTCAATACAAGAAGGGTAAGGAAAATGTAGTATCGGATGCACTATCTCGAAGATATGCACTATTAAACTTTTTGGATACTAAACTTCTTGGTTTTAAACTTGTGAAGGAATTGTATATTGATGATGAGGAGTTTGGGGATATTTTCTATGCTTGTGAAAAATGTGCATTTGCTAAATATTATAGGCATGATGGTTTCTTTTTTAGGAAAGCAAGGCTTTGTGTGCCAAAAGGTTCTATTAGGGGGTTGCTAGTTAAGGAGGCCCATAGTGGGGGACTAATGGAGCATTTTGGTATTGCAAAGACCTTAGGTATCCTTAAGGAACATTTCTTTTGGCAAAAAATGAGAAAGGATGCGGAGAAACATTATTCTCAATGCATTATTTGTAGGCGAGCTAAGTCTAGATCTCTTCCACATGATTTTTATACTCCTTTACCCACACCTAATTTGCCTTGGGTTGATATTTCAATGGACTTCATCTTAAGATTGCCTAGGTCTAAGGGGGGTAAGGACTCTATATTTGTGATTGTTGATCGATTCTCTAAAATGGCTCATTTTGTGGCTTGTTCCAAGACTAATGATGCGTCCTATATTGTAGATTTATTCTTCAAGGAAGTGGTGAGAATATACGGGATTCCAAGGACTATTATCTTGGATAGGGATACTAAATTCCTTAGTCACTTTTGGAGAGTATTATGGAACAAACTTAGTACTAATCTCTTATTTTCCACAGTTTGTCATCCTCAAACGGACGAACAAACAGAGGTGGTCAATCGAACACTCACCCAACTCTTGCGGACCATAATCAAGAAGAACTTAAAAAATTAGGAGGAATGCTTACCACACATTGAGTTTGTTTACAATAGGTCTATTCACTCTACCACTTCTTATTCTCTTTTTGAAATTGTGTATGGTTTTAATCCTCTAACTTCTTTAGATTTGGTTCTCTTGCCTATAAGTGAACGAATGAACCTCGATGGAGCTAAGAAGTCGGAAATGGTGAAGGCACTTCATGAGAAGGTGAAAGCAACCATTGCAAAATGAAATGAAGAGATCACCCATAAGCGTAATCAAGGAAGGAAAAACGTGTCATTTGAGCCGAGCGATTGGGTATGGGTGCACCTTAGCAAGGAGAGATTTCCCACGCAAACTAGATCCAAGAGGGATGGTCCATTTCAAGTTCTCGCCAAAGTTAGAGATAACGCTTATAAGATAGATTTACTCGGTGAGTGTCATGTTAGCACCACTTTTAATGTTAGTGACCTCTCTTCCTTTGATGTATATGATGGCAAAGATTCGGAGATGAATCATTTCTAAGAAGGGGGAGATGATGAGACTCCACTTCATCATGGAGGTCAAGATCAAGGAGTGGGATGCGTGACCGTGCAAGGACAAGGACGGATGACAAGATCTAAGACCAAGAAGCTTCAAGATGATTTTCAATTTCTCATAAAACCATGCTTGAGGATGAAAGATGGTTGGAAGGTTGAGGAAGCTAGCCAAGAATTCATTTTGATGACTATTCAAGAAGGACTCCTCAAGTCGGCAACAAAGACGGATGAAATTTGACTAAAAGGTGGCCTTCCAGTGGACAGTCGGTGCCAGCCCAAGTAGTCGAATTGGCGCCGACTTCAACCTGCACAACGATGGCTCGAACAAAGCGCACAACTAGCGCCAGCTCAAGAGCTCTAGCCGGCGTCGGCTCCAGCCTTTTTGATATTTTCTCCGATTTTTCTCCATTTTAAATATTTTGTAACGACCTATTTAGGCCCTAAATTGTATTAGAACCTCAGGGATTACTTAGCTAGGGTTAGGGTAATATAAATACAACTTTTAGTGATTTGACAACACAATTCACACACTTTATTCAAATTTGAAGAGAGAATCTTGAGAGGCCCTAGCCTCATTGTTCATCTTATTTAAGACCATGCTTAAGGCTTAGTCCTCCTTATGAATAAGTCTATAAAATCTTTTGAATAATCCAATGTGGTTTCTTTCAATGGGTCTTTGTTGTTTTGCTTTTCTAAGGTTTGTTTGAATTTTATTACTTGAGTGCCTATTTTCTCTATTCTTTTTGTTTTTGTTTGCCTTTGTTGCTTCAAGGATATTGGGATGAGATTATAGTAGAACTTTCTACTATTCTTGAGGGTCTTTGAAACCTAGTTCTTAAGGGGTTTGATAAAGGGTAGGTTGTTAGTTTAATTTCTTCTTTTTGTCTCAATCAATTCACTGTTTTGGTCCCATGGGATGAGTTGAACTCATAATCAACTAAACCACCCACAATACCAAGAAAAAAGCCCACTCAAGATCATATCAATAAGTGAAAGAATTCTATAGTTAGATAGCAATCTTTGTTGGGAACGACTTGTACTCACTACTTTATTACTTGTTTGACATTTGTGCACTTGCAAATTTCACACCAAGTTTTTGCACCATATGTCATCCCTTGTCAACTTGCAGGTGGAAGACTATGTTTTGTTCCTTACTTGTATGCCTTTGTTTCAATTTTTTTTTTTTTATATTTCCATGGATGGTGTTGCTTATTAAGCCCTAAAGGCTTGTTCATGGGCCTCATTTAGCTTTAGTTTGTAACCCTAAATAGGTTAACATTATAACATCTTGTAATAATACCATATGAGTTTGAATGGTTAAAGAGTGGTTTTTGAACAATTGTGAGGGAGTTCCTCATTGTTCTCGCTGAAGTAGGAATAGAACAGAAGCCATGCATGCACAGGCAAACAGAGGCAAAAAACAAAAGCATAGAACATAACGGGAAGGAAAAATTTAATACCACTACGCTTTAATGATCTCTTTTGCTGTGAAGAACTTGACTGCACAATAGGGATAGCTTCATGACGTGATGATGATTTTGGTTCAAATCCCGCAATCTGCCTGCTTCATCTCGTTTGCATGAATACCAAAGCTTCTCAGATCTGAGAATATTCCTTAGCTTAATATCTTGTTGGTGAAACAAATAGGTGAGGAAAACCAAGGTCTTAATACTTTTAACCCTTTGCTATTAATTAGCAAAATCAAGAAGACAAAGAAAAAGAAGAATGAATGAGAGAGAGAGGAAGACAGAAGGCTTTTCTGGGAGTTTTTTTTTTTTTTTTGGCATAGTCATACGTATATTCTAAGAGCGAATGAATATAGGGCTTTTTTCTACCAAATAATATAACACTGAGGTTTTGATATTTCAAAATACCCGAAAGTTATCAATTGAAGAGATTTTGCTTAGCCTAAACTTTTCTGTTCCGTAAATTCTAGGCTATTGTGCAATTAATTATCTTTTTTATTATTTTTCTTGGACCCAATGAGCCCAAAATAATAAATATTAATTATTTATTTAATGGACTTATCGAAACAACCCAATAAATAATTAATGAACCTAAATAAACCAAAATAATTATTCAAGGCTTTTTATCTAGTTTAGGCCCAAGTTAATTTTCTAATTATTTAATCTAAACTTAGGCCTTGATAATTAATTATCTAATTAAACTAGATAATAAATTTAATTTAATCTATCTCATCCTTTTATCTTATTTTAGACCTAATAATAAATTAGATTTTCGGAATAAAATAAAATCTTTTTTAAATTGAGTACATTTCCTCAATACAAAATTAATTAGGACTTATGGGCTATTTCGAGGACTAAAAAGACACATTACCTTGGCTACTAAAATAACCAAAATACCCCTATTATATAAATAATTATATTTTGTATTTTAAATATTTTCTAATATTACCATAAGAAAATATTGACCCTAAGGACAATGTTGTGTTAGCTATGTCTCCGACTTATAGGTGACATGACTAAAATACCCATCTACACATTGTTGTGCATTTTGAGAGGAAAAAGTGTACTAACACCTCTCTAAAAGACATCTACCATCCTTAGGCTTCTAATCCAATGATCCGCGACTTCTTGAAATATTTTCGCTTTCCAAGGGAGCTATCCTAAAGTAAATATCCAAGTTATGTTTCTCAGGGTCCTAGATAATTAGATCATTCGGATAACCACAAGGAGTGATATGGTATAGAAGCTATTTTGTACAAGTTTGTCTTAACTAATTAGTTACATATACCCAACATACAAGTATGTTGGTCATGTAAAAGAACCTCAACTATAGTACATCATAGCATATGCTTCCAACTTCATCAGACCAGCAACTTATACTCAAGCTATAGAGTACAAGTCTACGTTGTAGCAGTAATAGTCTAGGTGTCTACCACATAGTACTTTTAGAAACCACTACAGCATGTCCAGTTCTATGTATTCGAAATACGTTTGTGTTATGAAATGAGAAGACTACTCATTGGATAAAGATAATCTATTCCATGTTTAGAATTCATAACACAATAATCTTACTATGATGAGATTCCTATCCTCATCAATTGGTTAAGAACAATAGTTTATGTGTTAAGTAATCCATGCTCCATACCTTACTATAAAAGACCTCCATTCACATGAACCATTTACTTAAATACAGTGGGGTTTTTCCAATAAAATTGTGCACAAAAGTAAAGAAGAATACAAAAATAATTTTTAAGAATAAAACTTTTATTAATACAAATTAAAATTATATAAGAAACCTAGTCTAAGAGGGCATACATCCCAACACTTGCCAATTACCAAGACTTGTTTCTGGGTGTAGTCCTTTTCTCATATTAAGTCTCTAAAACACTAAGGATAGATCAATTAATCTCTTTAATTTTGAGTTGTAGATTCATAGTTCCTTTACCTAAATCATCCATAATTCTCTGTTTTGAGTTCTATATCTTGTTATTGATTTCTAAGCTACATTGAGCTGCGCATTAAAGGTGAAGAGATCCTTGGAAGCATCACAACAAATTGGTATCACAGATTTGAGGAGTCTTGATTTAGGTTGCAAGAAAAGAGCTAAAAAAGAACAATACAAAATAGAAGAAAATATGTGACAAAAATTAGGCCCCTAAATAGGTTATCAAAACTATAAATTCTCTTCAAAAATCCTCATGGAAATATCTTTATTATTTTTATATTTCTTGGCAGATAAAATTGACATGTGAATTTTGATCAATTGTGCTTCAAAATGCTTGAAAAATCTGAGATATATTCGGTGACGTATTTGTGATCACCAAGTATTTATTAGTTGATTGTGAGTTGAACTGTAACTTAGTTATGATCTATGTTCACTTAATTCTATTTCTGATGGAGTTTATATTTTAAATTCATTATTCAATTATGAGATATGTGATCAACTGAGTTCATCTAAGTTGATACTTTAGTATTCTTATTCTTAACATCTTTGATCATCTTGTCTATTGAACTAGTATCTATTGTTAATTTATTTGATTCATGCTTATCAATGTTGATTCATTGCTTTAAATTACTTCTTTATTATTAATTGTGTTTGTTGAGCTCTTCTTTCTTTGATTCTTACTTGAATTGCCTTGATCATTGTTGCCTATCACTTGATTGATTGAATTTTTTCTAAGACCCTTAGTTTGTTGTCATTAGAGAATTAGATTGACTTGTTTAATTAGACTATTTCCTAAGTAATTAGGAAGGTTTTTTGAATAATTCTTCGAGGAATTGAATGCTAGAAAGAAGATAAAAGGGTAAGCCCATTTTAATAAAAGACAAAAAAAAAAAGTATCTATGAAAGAAGAATGAAGCATCAATTGATTGTATACAAGTGAGAGGAGTGAAGTGAGGAACATTTTTATATTTTTTTCTCTAAACAATTTTTGCAGGAAATTTTCATTGAATTCCTAAACAATGGCACAAGAAGATAAGGTTTCTAAACACCATCAAGGTGGCCCAAATAGACCATAAAAGGATCCATATGATACAAAGATAGCCATAGAGTTTTTTTAGGGAGCTTGTGGTGGAACAAAAAAGGGATATCTTGAACTTGCAAAATCACCGAGAACAAACTTCAATAGTAGCCCAAAAAAGGGGCTAAATGAATCAAGACACGCCAAATCTTAGAATGAGGGATGAGTTAAATACTTTTCCAATTAATGTTCAACAAGGAAAATTGTGGGATGAATACTCATTTAGAGGTTATTAACAAGCTCCATTGAGAGCGAGAAGGCATGGATTGAGGGGAGGAAGAGTGAGAATACAAGGGAGATTTGAGAGCAACAACTAGAGGAGCTAGAGAAGGATTATGAGAGGGTTTACATAGACCTGGCCACGGTTCCCATTTTTGGCAGTTCAACCTCAAATAGAAACTATAATCCATGGTCTAGTTGGGGTTTGGGTTTTGTCGCTGCTTTTTAATTTTTTTTGTTTAGAATTTTTTCTCTAGCCACTTGTCAACATGCGACATTGACACGTGGACACATAGAAATAGAAAAATAAAAAGGGCCTACATCAATAGCCTATTATAATGTGCCATTACTTATAATGGCTATATGGATGGGACGGTTGCATGCAAATCTCTCTCTCTCTCTCTCTCTTTGTCTTTTCCCCCCTTTATAAATATCTCTAAATCCACTCCTCATTTTTACCAACTCTCTCAACTATCTCAATTCCTCTCAATTTTAATTTATAATATATTGTTATTATATTTATTTTTTAGTTTTTGAAAAAAAAATCCCCATCCAAGTAGCTCTAAGGGTAAAGAAAAAATGAGTGCTAGTTGTGATCCAAATTTCTAACTGGGGACATTTACTACTCTATTTGGTTTTCAATCAATCTTCAGTTTTGATATAAAATTTTTTTTGCTGATATTTTCTCCTTCAACAACCGATCAACTGGTGGAAGTTAGTGATGAAGAAGTTGAAGCTCAACAGCAACATCCTTATGTTGATACTCAAAAAAGTATTAGATGTCTAAGTAAAGTACAAATCGAGATCGAAACTGAGACTACAACAAAGAAAACATGAAAAAGGGAAGCTGATATGTTCACCAAGTATTTCACTATTACAATAATCTCATTTAGTGAAGTGAAAGCTAAGTATAATTATTACACTGTTACTACTAAATTGTATGCATTTAAGCCAAGAATAGGTTATGATACGTTCTTTCAACATCTAATAAGGTATCATCCTCAAGAGTTCGGTTTGGATTCCAAACTACAATAAATTACCGAATATACTATTGTTATCTTTACTCCTCCTTCTGTTGGTTTATTTAAATATTCTGATAAAGTACAAAGAGAAGGAAATAGTTAAAATGGTAATTGTAGAATATCTTGCATTTAGTTTTGGTGAAAGATTTTGTTTTATTAAATATTGTTAAAGTGCTTTAAATCCTACTACAAAATGCGTTGTACACTTAAAAAAATATATAAGGAATGTAAGAAACAATTAACTCAAAATTTTTTAGATTTTTCGGGTAAATTTTCCTTATGTAGTGATATTTGAAGTGATCGTTGACAAATTCATTTATATATGGGTATTACAAATCATTGGATAGATAATGAATGGAATATTAAAAAATGATTACTTGCTTATATGTACTTTGATGATCTACATTTAGCTAAAAATATTTGTTAACTATCAATTACTATTTTAGAAGAATATGATTTAGTAAATAAGATTTTTTTTTATTTCTTTTGATAATAGTAGTACGAATACTATCTTAAGTATTAGTCTTAAAAATTTAACTGAATAAACTTTTAGAGGTAAATTTTTTCATGTTAGATATATATGTTATATTTTAAACTTATATGTACAAAATAAATTAAAAAGTCTTGATCTTTATATTAACCCAATAAAAGCTGTTTATGATTTAGCTAGGGTTACAATTAAAAAAGAATAGACACAATTTTGTAGATATAATGGTGTGAAACCAAAACAATTTTTAAAAAAATTCCAAATATATAGAATTCGACATATGAATTGTTAAATAAATCTTTTCCACATAAAGAACTTATATGTGTGTGTGTGTGTGTGTGTTTTTTTTTTTTTTTGGTGGCAAATAGAGTTGTTGGAATACATTTATTTGTAAAGTTATTTTAAATATTTTAAAAATATTTAATGATTCTAGTTAAAATTTATCTAATATTTTATTATCCTACTTCACATTTAGTTGTTCAAGAATGTGTTAAATGTCAGTAATGTTTTTAATGAATATTCTAGTGATAGTCTTTTGTCTCCTTGTATTAATACTATGAAAACTAAATAGATAAAATTATTTAGAAATATCTAATATTAATTTAGTTGTTAGTATTCTTGATCTGCGTATAAGAATTGATGATTTATAAGATTATCTTACTTGTTATTATGATTCTTTAAAAGATAAAGATGACGATGGTGGTGGTGGTGGTGATAGTAGTACTAGGATATTATATCCCCTGCTGATGGTTCTTGTATAATAGTTAATATAAGAAATATTCTTTGTGACTTATAACATAAATATTCTAAAAGGTATATTTTAGCTATCTAAATAACTAAAAATATTGAAATTCTGACATTCAAATATTTAAGGATTAACAAAGCAATGCTTCTTATGTTAGAAAGGTCAAAATGATTGAGAGGATTTTTAAGTTCCATGACAAAACTTGAATTTTATCTAACTTGTGATTTAGAGTGGAAGGATATAGGTGAAAATTTTGATATCTTGAAGTAGTAGGCAAAAATAGGAATAAATTACTTGTTGTAGTACTAATGGATAGAAGATTCTAGCTACTCTCATTTTATCCATTGCGATAGATCAAGCTTTTACTATTGGAGGAAACATTTTGAGTGAAACTCGCTCATCAATAGCATCAAAGGTTGTTAAAATTCAAACATATTTAGATAATTGGATTAGAGCCAAAGATCGTCAATAAGAAAATATACAACTGGATTTGACTAAATTTTTGGACATAGAAACTGAAAAAACTACAAGTACAGTGAAGAGTAATAACCATTAAAGGTAGTAAATAGTTAAAAAGCAAGAGAACTACAAGAACTTCGATTCCTTTAAACCATAAGAGGATATGTAGGAAGCTTAATTTTAGGAAAGAAAAATTAAGTTCAAACTCTTTTTTTATTTCCTATATTTTAAATTATTTTAAATCATTTTTATGCTTTTTACATCCTAAAAACTTATTAAAAAAAATTTTAAAAATTCCAAAAAACTTTTAAAAAACCTCAAACCGACAAATCACCAGTTTAATTGTAAACTTAACCACCAACTACCAATTAGGTTCAACCGCCAAACCAGGGTTGGGGGTTAAGGTTGAGGTTGGCCAAAATGGTCAACTTTGAACCATTAGTTGTGAACCAACAACTGCCAGTTTCACAACTGGAGCCATCTCTAAGTTTACAATTGCGATAAAAGAGTTCAGTATGAGAATCTTGGGATGCAAAATAGGAGTTTTAGGATGAAAATTAGGAGAATGGAAGATGATGGGGAAGAATGAGAAATACAACACATAAAGATGAATATCCCATTATTTCCAAGAGAAAAGTAATTCGGAATTATAGTTTGAGTGGAAGAAAAAGATGAAAATCCTAGATAATTGTCATGACCATAGTGAAAGAATAAAAGTTAAGTTAGCAATTTTGGGTTTCACAGACTATGCACTAGTTTAGTGGGAGCAAATTATCACAAATGGAAGGAAAATAGGTGAGTAAATGATAGCCACTACGAATTATAGAAGAACTTAATAAGAACAAGATTTGTGCCTTTACACTATTACAATAAGTCTTATCAAATGATTCTAAATGCTAAACAATAGAATAAGATTGTGAAGGATTATTACAAGGATTTGAAGGTTACTATGATGAGAGATAAAGTGGTAGAAGACCAAAGGGCTAGAAAAGCTAGATTTTTGAGTTATTTGAATAAAGATATTGCTAATATTGTGTAGCTTCTTTCATATGAGACCATAAAGGAAATAGTACATAGGGCCATAAAGGTTGAAATGCAACTTAAAAGGAAGGCACAAATCCTATGAAAACTTCATATTCCAATCCTATGCCAAATCAGCCCCAATCATGGAGGAGGAACCACCAAAACCATCATTTATGGACAACACCAAGCGTAGAGAAGAGTGGAGAAAAAGGGACAAGTTATGGAAAGGCCATAAAGAAGTAGAGACATTAAGTGTTTCAAATGTCTTGGTTATAGGCATACTTCATATGATTGTCGAAACAAGAAGATAATGTTCATAAATACTCAAGCAGAAATTTTATCTAGTGAAGAAGATTATTGTGAGAAATATAAAGGTGAACTTAATAATGATGATGAAGAGAGCATGATGGGGTTTTTGTAGGGCAAATTTGTTCATTAGTTGGTGTTGTGAGAAAAATTTTAGGTTCATGTGTGATTGAAGAGGAGGAGAATATGCAAAGGAAAATTATCTTTTACACAAGTTGTCTAATTACAGAGAAGCCTTGTAGTGTAATTATATATCGAGAAAGTTATACAAATGTGACAATTGCTACATTAGTTAAATAATTGGGAATGGAGAATATGAAACATCCTAAATCTTACAAGTTACAATGGTTGAATGATACTAGAAAGATAAAGATTAACAAGCAAGTGAAAATGGCATTTGACATGGGGCAATATAAAGATGAAGTAACTGATGATGTATTTCCAATGTAAGTAGGGTATTTGTTGTTAAGGAGACTATAGTAATATGATAGAGAAGTGGTGCATAATGCGAAAAGGAATACTTATTCATTTATTAAAGAGGGTAAGAAATTTACTATCTTCCACTACTCCTAAGTAAGGCGAACAAAGAACAAAACATTATGAAAGATGAAGAAAAGAACAAAAGAGAGAAATAAAACAAAAGAGTAAAAGACAAAGGATTGACAACATAAAAGTGAAGAACAAAAGAGTGACAAACAAGAGAGTGCAAAATGAGAGAATGAGAAAAAGAAAGGGAGTGGAGGTAAAATAAGAGTAACTTCCTTAGTTTTTAAGAGTGAAAATAATAAAGTTGTAAAAGAATAAAAGCCTATGATTTTACTTTCGCACAAAAACTCTAATTTTATTTCTAATGAATATATTAATTCAAGAATGAATCTTCTCAGAAAAAGAGTTTATGATAGGAATTTGCTAGGTATCTAGGACTATCTAAAGAAAGAGGAATGAAGAACACGATGCATATCATGATTCCTTAGGAAATAATAATTTTCAAGAGACTTTAAGGGGATCTTCAAGCTTATAAACCAAAGATAAAGAAGCATATCAAGAAATGGGTGATCAAAAGAAGACTAAAAAGAGCAAAATATGATCAACAATTCATGTGGAAAACCAAAGGAATCCATTGGAAGGTAAAGTAGATTGATGACTGCTCATCATTACTATATTTTCTATGTCATTTTTGCTTTATTTGTTGTGAAATTTAGTTTAGATGACTACTTACCACATGTTTTTTTACCTTATTTTGTGTAAGAATTGATCAAATAATTATATCAAGAAGAACAAGGAAATCAAAGTTGGAATCTACTTTAGAAAGGACCAGGGAGTGCTGCCTAGTTCACCCTATGTTGGGCCGCTTGTCTTCAGTAGATCAAAAGTACAACATGGCAAACATCAAAGCAGAAGTACTAAGAAGAGGCTGGGCCACCTAAGCTAACTCGGGCACAACTGCCTAGTACTGGGGATAAAAAAATTACAGAGGCCGGGCCGCCCAATTTACATTAGGCAGGGCTACCTATCACAGCAGAAAACCTTTGTTCACGAATTTTTAGGTCATTAAAGAAGAAAACTATAAATAACCTATTATAAACCCTACAAATTAGTTCTTTGTAGAGAAGAAGCCTTAAAGAACCCTAGAGAGCTTGAGAAAATACAAGGAGAATAAGGATCAAAGCAATCTTTGACGAGAGAATAAGAGTTGATAAAGAAATATTAAGGAAGAAAGAGGAATTAGGCTTGTCTATGAGTTCTTTCTTTTCTCTTCTTTGTAATCTAACATTGTTAATATACATTCTAAATATGATTTTAAATTATAATTGGGGAATAAACCCTAATTTTATGTCTTGAATTGATTTTCTTTTATAATCTATTGAATTTCAACTTCTTATGCCTGATTACTTGCATATTATTGTGTTAGGTTGAATGTTGGGATTGGTTAATTTGTTCAATTAATTTGTTCTCATATAATAATTTCGAGAGATAAAGTTAGAAGTTGAATATCTAATTGATTGATTCAATATTTATTTTCCTTCAATTAACTTGAGAGAGAAGTTAGGGAATTGAACTTGATATTCAAATAGATTATGAAATTACCTAGAGATAAGGAGTTTGTATCTTGTGTCTTTCGGTTACTTTTGGTAATTGGGTTAATTTTTAATGCTTTCTTAAGTAGATTGGTTTGATAGAGATGTTAATCAATTGACTTGAAGTTAAGAATGTCATGCCTCGGAAAAGGGTGAGATTTAGAATAAGAAACCCCTATCCATGCTAGTATTGAAAGTCAATTGGTCTAAGACAATTTTCTTTATTTGATTTGGAATTAGGGCATCTCTATTTTTGCATGGCTTTTCTCCTTTCTCTTGTTTCTTAATGACCCTTGTGACCTTTCATATGTAGACTTGAAATACTTTTTAGTCTATTAGTTTAATTACTTTATCTTATATTCAATTGGCTAAACAATTAGATAAGAGGAAGTAGTGGTAATTGTTAAAGTTCTTGTAGATTTAATACTTGATATTCCTTATACTATATGATGGATATACTTGCCCTATTATGTGTGGTCTTGTGAATTAGCATTTTCTTTTAATACTTAATTTACTTGTGTCCCATTGTTGATAATTTTCCCAATCACTCGACCTACGCACGCTATCAAAGATCATTGATGGCAAGCTTGGAGAGTAGAAAATAGGCAATGTATGGCTTGATGCATGGGCATGCACCAAACCATGCCAATGGAAGCCAAAAAATGCACAAACTCAGGAGTTGTGCAAGGCTTCATATATGGTGCATGAAGTCATGCTAAGATCGAGCTTAGCATAACAAATGCCTTGCACTACCATTGATCATCCCTTGTACGGTCATGCAACTTGCAGGCTAAAGACTATTTTGTTTCTTGCTTATTTGGCTTTAGTTAATCTTTCTTTTAATTTCTACAAATTGTATTGTTTAAACCCTAAAAACATGTTAATAGGACATATTGTTTATTAGTGCTTCTTGTAGTTTAAAATCAAATAACTTGTTTTATTGTGAGAGCTTTGAGGGTGCCATTGGCGGTAAATATTTGGTGCTTTTGTTTATGATTGGGATGTTCAAGAGTGTTTTTTTTTTCTATGTTAAAAATAAGGTTTAGATAAGGATTTAAAGGTGAAAAAAGAAACCCCTTTCCCAAGTTGCTAAGCAAGTGTTTATTAAGAGCATTGTTCAATTCATCTCTATCTACATTATGTCCAATCCATGTTATAATATTAATTCTTGGATGGCAAAATTTTAGTAGGATATGAGTAATAATCGGAGAAAGATTTCTTAGAAGGCTTGGAGTGACATTTGTTAACTTAAATCTTTAGAAGAGCAAAGTTTTATGGACCTTGAGAATTTCAATCTTGCTTTTTTAACCAAACAAGGTTGGCATAATCACCAAAACCTTAACCTTTTGGTTTTTTTAGTCTTTCATGGATGCTTCTCTTGGTACTATTACTAAAAAAACAAGACAAAAATGACGGTTAATAAACCATTGTTTTGTGGTACAAATCGTTGTTTGACCATTGTATTTAGTATATACGACAGTCAAATGACGGTTTAGGTGTTAGAATTTGAGGATTCTTTAAATACAAAAAACACCATCAAATTCTTCGAGGACTCATGCTAAATGGATTGATAGAGACTTGTGATAGGGCCTAAGTTAGTCATATTTTTCTTAGTTATTTGAGGTCATTTTGTGATATATTTTGTAAAATAACTAGTCATATTCCTTTATATTTGATTTTTCCCTTATAAAAATATTTTTTTCTGTAATTTTATGCAAAAATAAGGAAAAATTAGAGCTAATTGTAGGATTTTTCAGAACAAAACCGGCACCAGCCCAGGAAGGGGAACCGACGCCGGTTAGCCACTGGAAAAGCAAAGAGAAAAGTGCAGAAATTGAGGGGAATAGAGGAATTGGAATTGAAAATAAGAAGAAAAAACTTCAATTGGAGCAAAAGGACAAAAGCTACTGGAAAAGAAAAGGGAATTTGGTCTTCAATTTGGTGGCTCAACCAAGCCAATGCAACAAAGCCAAGAGCAAAGCAAGATTCAATTCCGGTGGGGCCAAGGCAGATGTGGAAGTCAACAATTGCAACTGCAGAAGGAAAAAGAAATAGCTAGGTTTGCAATCAGCAAGGAAGATTGTCGGTGGGTTTTGATGATTTGTGGCTCAATTAAGCCGAAGCAAGGGAAACGGCTCAATTGAGTTGTTGCGGCAACAAATAAAGAGACAACAATTTTCGGTGGCTTCAAATGGCTCAATTAGAAGCCAAATCAACAATTTCAATTACAGACATCAAAATCGTCAACACAAAACGACAAGGAGACAATAGCCGAAATCAAGAAATCAAATTGAAGTCAAAATTGAATTTCCAATTTCACAAAGTAAAAGACGGTGGACTTATTTAGTGTTTTGTTATTTAGTTTTTCTTAGACTTTTATTTAGATTTTATTATTCCTTTTTGGATTTGGAGATTTTTAGGTAATTTCTTCTTCTTTATTTAGGATTCTTTTAGGAACTTTGTAAGCCTATAAATAAAGGTGAATTTACCCTAGGAAGGGGAGGTGCACAATGTAGGGACTTAGATTTATTTTTGAGTGCATCACCAATATTTTCTCGAGATAAATAGTTTAAGGAGGATTGTACAAGAAGGTTTTCAAAGGAATAAGAAGAAAGCTTGTCTATGAGTATCTATTTCTTTCCTTTGTTTTATTTTTCTTGAACAATGATATGTTAATTGTTTCATTGTAATTTGACATTGCTTTAGATATTCATGATTTTTAGAGTTATTTGATCTTGTAATTTATTGATTGATCTTCTTGGTATTTAATTACTTGGGCATATTACGAGATTAATTGGTTGTTTTTTTTCATTAACTTGCTAGACCAAAAGAGGTTGATGGTAGTTACAATTGATTAATTTTATATTTATTGGCTGGTAACTTTCTAGACCAAAGAGGTTAATTGATGAGGATTGAATAATTAAAGGTTAATTGATGTTTGCCAGACCAATGATTTATTGATTAATTTCATGTTTTAAATTTGCCAAACCAATGAAATTTAATCAAGGATTGTGTTTAATGCATCTTGTGGATGAATTAGTTGAGACAGACAAAGTGATGCTAATTTATCTAGAAGATAGTAATTAGTTGAGACAGACCAAGTGATGCTAATTTACCTTTATCCTTCATGGTGCAAAGAGAATGATTAGTTATGATAATGGTTAGGTCATTTGAGATCATATTTGTCTAAACAATAGTTTAAGTTATATACTTCTCCATCCTTGATATGTAATATATTTTTGTTTTTATTTTCCTTTGCTTTATTTTTTTTCTTTTTCACTTTATCGAGTCGGTTAAACAATGAAAGAAAGGTGATTAATGTCTACTTGTTCCTGGAGGTTCGACACTCGTTTGAACCTTATGCTCGGTTAATGATGAGCACACTTGCTCATATGTATGATTTGGGTTGAACGTTTTAATTTAAACTTGATTGGGAATGTGCTTAGTTTTTGTATGATTTTTATACCCAAATCCGGACACATCAACTTGATAGAAGATCATACCTCAAAGGCATCATACAATCTCAGGTGATTTGTAGGGAATTTTGTCCATATGGTTTCCGATCATAGGCATTGCCTCTGCGAACACGCACTGCAACTTCATATGACGAACAATAGAACCAAAACCCTTAGAGTGCTTGCACCTAAGATTTCAATCGTTTCTTTTTCTAGAAGTTTTTATTCGTGAGAATAATCAAAAGAGAGAGACAGTTTACTAAACCTAATGAAAACGAAGTAGCGATTATCTGTATATATTTAGAAGATTGATGACTAGTTTTATTTTTAAACAAATAAAACCCCAAAACTATCTAATAATTCTCTAATAATCAAACTCTATCAGGATCATATCATATCCTATTCAAAATCAAATTAGAATAGATATATTATATTCTCAAATAATCTCGGTAGTTTACTAATTAAACTATTAAGCTAGATACAAAGAATTTGGATGTTCCTCAGATATATTGAACCTGGATAGCTTCCAGATACAATGAATTTGGATATTTTTCTAGACACAATGAATTTAGATACATTTCTAGATACATCGAATCTAGACACCAAAAAATTAACCTAATTGTTCGTCTAATATATGATTCTATAGGTTCATTTAATTCTAGTAGTGTCCTAGCTAAAACATATTTATATGGCCCACAAGTTATAAGTGATTTCTAGCAAAATATTATAACTATCGAAGTTAAAAATAAAAATTGGTGATCTCTTTGAAACAATCACTATTTGATATTTAGTCATTTTGTCTCACGATATGCTGATTAAGTATAAGGTATGGAACATGCCATCCTTATATATCTTAACCAACTATTTCTTGATCTCTAAGTAAACTGTTCAAATAAATAATATCAATATTCTCTTATTAATATATTTGAGTATGACCATACATTTTAATAGTTTAACTTATCATGAAGGCCATAGATATCTCTCTGAAAAATGAGAGAGATAAATTCCTTCATTTTCATTCACATTTCTCTCCCTAACTTATTCTATATCCAACAGTAGTCTTATTTAATTATCGGGTTAAAGATAATTTAAGACTATGTCAAGATATAGAATCCACTAAGTAGGAAATAATGATGAATTCAAGTAAAAGGACATATAATATCATAATTTGAAGGAGAAGTACTTATGATATGTCCCGTAAAATACTCTCATAGTGGGTCATGTCTAATACAATATTCCTTAACATTTATTTCTATTTTGACTTGATATCTCATATATCCATAACAAGTAAAACATAGCCATCTAGTTATTAACATACTAATCTTAATTTATTATTATTCTACTAATAATAATCGATTAGAGACTTTTTAAGAATAGTCATTCTACTTGCTATTGGGTTTTACTATCAGGTCACATATTTAATGATCATAAAACGATATACATATTCATGAAAATAAATGCCTCATATTATTAAAAATACTAGATGATAGATACAAATTATTTAGGGTATATCCCTAACGTTATGAACCATCGTAAAAAAGTCCATCATTTTTAAAAAAAGATGGACGTAATCTTATCATATTAGGTAAATACGATGGCTGAAAGTAAGCACCATATAAGTTCATTCCGGAAGTTTGAAATGACTGTTAACCAAAATGTCGTATTTAACAAAAAAAGTGTTATATATGTTTACCAAATATGATGATTCCAACCATCGTATTGTTTTGACTAAATATGATAGTTTTTATACTACCGCATTAGGTCATATTAATTATGATTGTTTTTTTAGCATTGTATGCTCACATAACAAATACGACTGCTTGAAACCGTCTAGTATGTTAATTACAATGATTCTTAACCATCGTATTTATGTATCAAATATGACAGTTCATGAACCATTATATTTGATCTTTTTAAAAAATAAATTTTCGATTTGAGCCCTATCAGCCTACCATTTAAATCAAACCAAGTTAAATTTCTACAATTAAACTATTTAAATCTTCTCAATAGATCAACACCAATTGTAAATAAAGCCATACCAATCAAATCATGAACACAATCAACTAACAAAGAATCAAACCATAAATAAACCATAATCTCCTCAAAAAGTAGTGGAATATACACAAGAAGAAATAATACTACATATATACAAGAAAAAGTAAATAGAATGTATCCATCATAACTAATACTATAAATATAATAACAAGGACATGAATTCTGTCAATCATTATAGGTGCCAGCATCGTAAGCATCATATGGTTGATAGGGTTGAGATGTAGAACTAACACCAGGAAATACAGTAGATGTACTAAATAGAGGCATAGGTATTGTGAAAAATACACCTACGTTAAATTTGTGAGATAAGGCTTCTACGGTAGTCTGAAGCATTGTTATATGTAACTTGTCAGCCTCTTGCTCTCGCTGCAAGCGTTCCTCCATCTCAGAGTATGCAACGGTACTGTTTTCTTTCTTGTACCTCAAAGCATTACACACCGAGAAGCAATAATGGCCTCATTTTCTCCCCTATATATCATGCAATTATTTGGACAAGTATCCCATATTTTGCATTTCATTCATAGCACATTTGTTATCTTACTAGCCTTGTAGTAATTTTTTGCAATTTTCACATCCATCTCATTGAAAGCCTCTATTAGATGCTTAAGATGCATGTTGATGGACTTATTCAATCATCCATTAAGGACTTTCAAGTATAATAATCTTATGATGAATGATAGAGAAGAAAATTTAGTACAACTTGGATACAACTCCATATTAGCCTCTTTTAACAATTTAAGTATCTCTCTCAAATCTTCAAACTCTTCACTTACATTCTTGAAGTCACTAATACCACTAACATCTTGAACTATTCCAACTCTATTATATAATGAAGGAATGCTGCTATTTATATCATAGGAAGATATATATATTTCTCCATGAGTAATACATTTTTTTTTTGTACCAACGCATGAAACCTCGTATTTGACAATGTTCTTTGACAACTATTATACTATAAAGATACCTATTTTGGCGTGTCATACAAAGACAATGGATTTTGGCTCCATTGGATTTATCGCTTAATGCGAATTTTAAAAAAGTATCCAAACTTTTCCATTCATCACGTAAATGGTAATTTGAGTCAATCCATGATCATTTATCCCTCTAGCATGTGAACAAAGTAGGTTATTGCAAATATTTAGGCAATATACAAGTTTATTCATATCTATTTAAGTGGATTTTAAATAATCGACTTATAGTTAGATAAGGATGGATATTTTTCAACATAAGATTCTTAATATTTGAAATTTTTTTTATAGATGTTCTATACATTGACCATTTTCCAGGCCCCAAGTCACCTTAAGATGCGTTAATCATTCAATTCAAGTAACAAGGATAGAGCTTTCAACGGTACATAGTATAAAGCTAACTTAAGAGTAATCACACATTACCTACTAGGAGTGATTACCCATTAGTCATGAAGAATGATCCAACATCACTCACAATGATCCAATCATGCACTAAACCTTAATATTATTATGAAAGTAGATACTCATGTACTTTTTGCTTTCTTTGACTACAATGAGCGGATTCAATTTCTGGATTTATTATGACCTTTTGAATTTTAGACAACAACAATGTAAATATTCTTCTCAAGTCTTTGAGGAATCAAAACAAAGAAAGAAATCATAAACTTATAAGAAGTTTACAAACAAATTATTTCTATAGGACTTATTTGGGATATAAAGAAAACATAAGTCTATTTCTTGACTACAAGATAATGAATGTTTGGAGTTCATATTATGGAAGGAGACATTGCTTTTGCTAATTAAAATTTAACAAAATTAACCATTTTTATGTACTGATTTTTTAATTTTAATTTGTTTTATGAAATTTACCCTTTTTACTAAATTATTTACTATCAAGTCTACAAAATTTACCACCTTGGCTGCACAATATTGTCCTACAAATTTGTGATTTTTTACTACACTTCTTCTTATTTTTAATTATTTCTTTTTTGTTTTAAGCTTGTAATCAACTTCTCTTTCCTTACATAATTGAATTAAATGATTGGATACATGCATTCTACTTTGTACAAGTCTATATTTGTGGCTAGTTTAAGTTCCTTAGACAACACTTCATCAAAGAAATTGTGAGCACTACCAGTGTCAATAAAGATAGACACTACCATCTTCTCAATATTTCCTCCAATTCTAACGTTATTGCACCTATCATTACACCTCTTGCATTTCCTCCCCTATCAATTAAGCTATTTCCCTTTCATTAGAGTGATTTAGCATCTCCTATAATACTCCCTCTTTCTCTTCCCCTACATAGCTTTCATCCACCACCAACATATTAATTTCTCGCAAAAGCACATGCATGTGCATTTATTCCCACATTTGAAACCCAATCCAAGTTCCTTGCTTTAGTCGAGAGTATAGGGTTTAAACAATTGAATTCCAGCCTTAATTTCTTTCTTCAGTCCACAAAGGAATACAAATACAAAATATGAATAGGGTAGATTAATAATAGAACAACAGAAAAAATAGCTAAAAATCAAACCAAGAGTCCAATACTGGACAACTCCTTTTACCTCCAACACCAATTTTCTTCATTCTTTTTAATTGTCGAGAACTAGCCCAAAAACACTAAAAATAGTCTTAAAAAATTCTAAAGATCATTATTTAAAATCAATAAATATTTTCACCAATATATTTGAGTACAAAACAAGATACCAAATTAGTTGGAAAACTCATGTATTCACTTACATAGACACATATAAATGAATTAGTTCATGGATATCAAAGCATAAATTGGTAAATTAATATTAGTCTTAACTGTTTATCTTATTAGAGAAATCAAATTGAAATTAGGTATTCTATGCTAAATATTTCTCACTTAGTAAAAGATTAAGAATAATTTGATTTCACATGTTGAAGACCCAAAACCTAGAAAATAGCATGAAGAATATAAAGGACCATTAATTCACACAGGATAATCTAATTTAGCCAACTAAAATTAACTAGAAAAATACAAAAATTTTGAGGATAAATTTAGTCAAACATGAGTAGAAACCTAGCATTGGTTCTAAACCAAACATGAGAATTGTGCCTTTCTAATGTAGTGATATGCTATTAAATGCAAGATTTGTTTTTTTTAAGACTATATTAAGGTTAGCTACTAAATATTGGCTTTAGTGCTAAGTGTCAAGGATTGCCTTTCACTGGTTCAAGGCTTGATAGGCTTGAATTGTATCAATGTTTTAGTTAGGCAACTTGTTGAGCTATTAAGTAACACATCAAACTAATTAATGTAGTTCTCGATATAGGCCAAAGATAAAAAATGGGTAATTTTGAGTATTTAGCATTCATAATTTTTATTGTTGTTGAACATGTTGAGATGTCCTACTGATATATGTAGAAAACTAAAAGTTGTGGTTGCTTATATCTAATTGGTTTTTAAACTAGATAAATTAGAGTGCTTGTTATTCATTTTTGTATACATGTTCAAATATTCTCTCCCCCCCCCACCCTAAAGGGACGCATTCTAATTTTAACGAGGTTTTGCTACTTAAATTTCATTTTTCCAAGGGAAAGGTGTAAACAACAAATCTTTATTAGATGGTTGCTCTGTCTACTTCACATAGTTTTGCTATTTGCAAAAAATGAACCCTTCCCTCCCATTTTCCAAACATCTTTACAAAACCTAGTGCACCTGTGGTGACTTGACCATTTATGTGAAACCAGGGTATGCTGCAATGATTAATTGTTGAAAAAACCAACAAGTGAACTATTAAAACATGAAACTTGTACGCTTGGGGTGTGTGTTTTGCTGTGAAGCAAAAAAAGCTCTTTGGACTTCTTGCATTGAATTTACTCTGGCAATAAACCAAACTGTGGTTCTTGTGCATCATAAATATTTCTTATAAATATCCAACCTACTAACTTGAATAAAGTAGTGTTTGATTCTTGAATATACTTATTTTATGTTTGTAAAATCTTCTTAAAATTAGACTCTTGAGGTAATATGAATAATGTGTGGACATTGTCGAACTATCCCCTTATCTAAATGTTTAAATTATTAAGAAGGGTTGAAAGTTACAAATCCATGTGCTATCCTTGTTTACTTTTTTTTAGTGTGGTTAGAATTGGACACAAGGTCTTTTCTTGCTCTATCTGTATAGCTCATCTAAAAGTTTATATCATTAGGAGGTTAGGAGGTTTTACTTTTAAATTTAAATTAAATATCATTAGAGACAAAACTAGGGAACTTTTATAATCTGTTGTCTACTTCCATTATCTACTTCAGAGATAAAAATGGGAGAAAGATGGCTCTTTCTGAGTTATTTAGACTCAAATAGTATATTGATGTTATTAAATTCCTAACTCATCTAAATACATAAACTGTTTGTGAGAATTGTAGATTATGCATTTGATATTGTACTCACTTGTTTATTGTGATAATTAGTCATGGACAAAATTTGTTAATGCTCCTAAGATAGTTTTATGTTTCAAGTCCTTTGAATTAGTAAGCATTTCATTCTAATTCTCATTCAATGTAAAACTGAATCATTCAAGCCTATTGCATTAACACTAAACTTCTTCTCTAACTGCTAAAAGTGTTTAATAGGAGATGCATTATTTTTTAATAGAATCATTTTCGTTTTAGGATTGGATACAACATGATAGCTGATGCTAAGCAGAAGGGTCTTATAACTCCACGAAAGATAAGATTGTATATCAAAATCCTCTTTGAAACTGGAAGGCATAATACTTGAATATTGGGTGTTTTTATTAGTCCTGGACAAAATCTACCATAGCCCTTTCTATGACTTCGCTTAGTATTCTTTAATAAGAGTTTATTGCTTCAAGGTGTGTTTACAAGCATTATGCAAAATGTTAAGAAAATTTACCTACTATTGCAAATTACATTATTGAATCAGAAATCTTGTGAATAATTGGCAATTGTTTAGGGATTTTGTTTTTCTCTTTGTTCTTTCTGAAGAGTATTAAATGACATTGTCAAAATATGGAATTCTAGGAAGAACAGATACCTTGGAGATCGGTAAACTGGCCATCTCGTTATTTTTCCAGATTTTTGCTATTTGGATATGACTTGCGTCTGCATCTTTCTTTTGTCAATGAAAGGTGATGAAGCCTGATGAGTAATTGTCTCTATTTTTGCTTTATTTTTTCCATAATTAACATTATGATAAAACAACCATCTACATAAGATCTGATGTTTGCACTTTTCCTTTGTAAAATTGAAATTTAACTAGCAGAACCTCATCAAAATTGGAACCCATCCCCTTAAGGAAAAAGAAAGAACATATTTGAACATGTATACAAACATGAATAGCAAGCACTTATGTGTTTATTTTTATGTATTTGGCATGTAGCTTTCATTTTCAAAAAAGAATATGTATTTGTTTAGATTTCATACTTATCATTTTGCTTTTAGCCTTTCATTTAGTTTTTGCAAATGTGTGATAAGAATTTCTATTTTTAGGAATGTTCAATTCATTCTTTACATTAATTCATTTACCAATATTTGTTGCCATATATTGTGTGCTATATGCCATTGTTGGTGAGTATCATTTGTTGTCAGCACAGCTTTTTGACCTCTTCATTGTATTATTAAGAAGCAAATATGTCTAGTATATTTATTTTTCCATAGCTGCTATTGGGATTTCATTTATTTAATTTGCAAACCTAAACTCCATGGGCAACATCTACATATTAGGCCTCTCCCTATTCTTGGGAATATCCATATCGGAGTACTTCATCATAAAACTGATATGGTTGAGCCATGAACCTGTTAAAATTGGTGCTTGATAGGTAAGAGATGTTGTGTTTATTGGTCAATTATGAGAGGCTAATTTTTGTATTCTTTTTAGGATAGTTTTTCATCTTGTAATCTAATAATATTGTCATTATGAAATGATTTGTGGTTGATTACTTGCTTGGGTTATCAAAAAAATTTTATTTTTAAAAAGAATAATAAAAATGACTTTCAAAATTAAACCTGAATCGCCCCATCTATCCTCTTGAGAAGAAGTTTAGCTTCAAAGCCTGGTTCGAACAGGAGGAGTATGCCAAGTCTACCGTTCTGTTAGGATGCCTCGCTGCATATATCATTGTACTTCCACTTGACACCTATTGTAATGATAAATGGTTTGTCTTGCCATAACCTTCTCTTGAATTCTCAAAACTTCTATCGCTCTATCTCCATAGGGGCAAAGAACTCGTCGCTATCTCAGCTGTGCTACCGGAAGCTCAAATACATTTGAAAGATCACTGAAATTTTTTCATGTCTCTAACACTTTAGTTCTTAGAGTTCATGTAGGGTTTGTAAGTATTTTTAAATTTATAGATACGCCTACTTGGTAAAGCAACATAGATAAGGTTAATTGTCAACCTTCTCTAAACACATTATCTATTAAAATGAATAAGCCTACTCTTGAGATGTGAAGAATCATCTATTGCATGCCAAATATTTGAGCCTTTTTTTTTTGGTGCTAATTTTGCATTCTTTTTGTCTATTCCAGATTTTGTCCCCATATAGGGTCTAGCATGCGTCAATGGTGGCACAATAAAAATCAATTTAGTTTCAAGCAATGTTAGCTTAAACTTTATTTATTTATATTTTTCATTATTGTGACAATTAGGTGGCTTGGATTTACTCCTAATTTGGGAAAGATTGGAAATATGGATTTAGGGATCAGTGTTGTTTTAGATTGTGTTATTATGAATTTTCATCAGTTTTGGTCCTTTGGAGTTTTAATTCTAGAATATATTTATTAAGAGGCAAAAGATGGAATTTAAACTCATTTTTACTTGCCCTGTTATATCACTTTGTGATATACCTTGATTGTGCACTTTGCAAGCAATCATTGCACTACTTCTATAATGCTGGATTCTTTAATCTAGTAGAAATTATTTGTGAACTTGAGTTTTGGATGACAAGACCTGGAACTAAAATTACTTAGCATGATGCTTTTTCTTGGCCCCTATATGGTCTATTTTTTTGTGGAAAGCATGAAAGCTATGTCTCATTTGCTTCTTGTGAGAGCCACAAATGGAAGAGAGATATTGCTACTATAGCTATTACAGTACAATATGTACAGGCATATGAGGTAGAAATAATAGAGTACTTTGGTTCGAAATGTGAAAGCAAAAATGGATGTAGTTGAAAAACTAAAGATGGTATGGAAGCAAAATTTATGCCGTTTAACTGGAAGAATTATGGTCTAACGTCTATAGTACATATGTTGTTTTTTTTTTCTCCTTATATTCTGTCTCTCTTTAGAGTAGACAACATAGCACTAAAAGTGATCCCTAGCATGAATAGCTTGATGAATGGATGTACTTTTGATATGGATGCATGACTTTTGATATAGATATACTTTTAATATTATGCATAATTGTTTTATCAAATATGTGAATTATGGATTATATATTGATAATGTAGTTTTAGTTACCAATAGAAAATCTATTGGTAATTTTAGTTACTATCACAAATCTGTTGGTACTTACTAATAGAAATTTGTAGGTGCTTAACAATAGAAAATCTATTGGTACTTACCAATAATATAGTGTTTTTGTACTACGATATTACCAACTGAATTTTAGTTGGTAAGTTATCAATTAGCCTGATAGTCTTAGACATCTACCAACTAAATACCAACTGAATTGTCTGTTGGTAATGTATAATATTTTCCAACTAAGGAATTGTTGAAAAATTACCAAGTAAATAATTAAGTGAAAGATATGCTAACTAAATTACCAACAAAAGAATCAATTGAAAAATTATCAACTACTTTACTAGCTAATTAGTCAGTTCGTTGGTAAATTCACAAAACTATCACCAAAGAATACTTAAATTTGAAAAAACCATTACCAACTAAAATTTAATGTAATCAATTGTGAAATATGTTGGTAATTACCAACCGACTTGAAAAAATTTTTGTTGGTAAAATTTTTTGACAAGCATTTTACTAATAGACTAAATTTGGTGGGGAATTTGTTGGGAATCTAGTATTACCAATAGAAATTAGAAAATTACCAACAGAATTTGTTAGTTGGTAATCAACCTTTTTCTAATAGTATTAGAATGCTGCTAACATGGGTGATAATAATTTAAGATTTGAGGTTGCATGTTGGAATATATAGATGTTTCAAGATAATATAGTAGAGAAAGAAGAACTCTTGAGATGTAAGGTGTTATTTGTCCCCACTTCAAGTATTTGCTAAAGAGTTACGTTAAATTACCACTAGGATGCAAAAAGAATTTTTGAGAAATGAGCTAGCAAATATTTCGATTTCTCACAAGAATAGTCTGTTAGAATGTATAACCAAAACAGACTATATATTTTTGTATTACAAATCACAATTAAATATTTCATTCACTGATGAATGTTTTGCTATATATATTTGCATATCAAGATCCAAGGATGATAAATTAATGACCTATATGTTGGGTCGTCTTTTACAATAAGGTATAGGTCATAGATATTTGACATATAAGAAAAAATATTGTTCTTGATCATTTGATGAAACTGGGTATTTCATTAAAGTAAGATCATTATATTTTGATTTCTAAATGAAGAATGGTTTACCTTTAATTTGTGAGTTGTTCTCTCATGCCAATAGTATAAGTATATTTAGAATACGTAGAATTGGACCTCTAGTACGGTTTCTAATAAAGTACTATTTTTAAATAAACTAGACTATTACTCTGTTAGAATTCGTGGACTCCTAAACGTGGAAAACATTCACGAATCCCTCCCGAGGACCTAAGTAAACGATTAAGAAGATCTAAGGTTTAAGAATTACCTCTGGTTGCTGTAATTGAAATCCTTCGATTCTGGTTGCGCTGTTGTACGTTCAACCCGAACAATCACCAGACGCTGCAGTATGCGAACGTCCTCTATCGGATACACATCGCGAACTCACTCGATACCCGGGGAGTGCTAGCGCCTAGGGTTTGAGAGGTTTTTTTTTTTCTTTTCTGGTAGAGAATGGCACGAATGTTCTCAACCGAAAAATTGAACTATTGAAAAGACGACTAGGGTTTTCTTAAAAACCCCGAACCTCTTAGAGTCTAACCCTAATAACATCTTATCATATTCTAATTTAAATTCAAATTAAATTAAAACTGGTATGATAAGATTCTACCATTATCTCGATAATTTAACTAATTAATTTACCGAGTCAGATTCTTATAATCTGGACATCATCCAAATACATCGAATGTGGGCATATTTCCAGATTCATTGTATCTAGTAAATTTTCTAAGTACGATTAACTTAGACATATTTCCAGATTCATCGAACGTGGTCACCAAAAAGATAACCTAACAAGTTCGCTTATTGTGTGACCCTATAGGTTCATTTAACACTGGCAGTGTGCCTAAATCATATTTAAATGGCCCACAAGTTATAAGCAGTTTCTAGCAAAACATTATAACTATCCAGGTTAAATGAAGATCGGTGATCTCTTTGAACCAAATCATAATTTTATATTTAGTCCTTTTGTCACACGATATCCAGATTAAGCATAAAGCACAGAGCATGTCATCCTTATTAAGCTTAATCAATTATTTCTTGATTTCATAGTAGACTGTTCAAACAAATGATATCAATATCTTAGATTGATATATTTGAGCACGGCCATGCATTTTTAACAGTCTAACTTATCAAGGGGCCCATGGATATCTCTCCCATAATTGAGAGGGACAAATTCCTTCACAATCAATCATATTCCTCTCCTTGATTTATTCTATATCCAACAGTAGTCTAATTTATTATTTGGTTAAAGACAACTTTAGACAATGTCAAAATATAGAATTTATCAAGTAGGAAACTATGATGAATTTAGGTCGAAGGACTTTCAATATTATTATGGCTAGAAAGTACTTATGACATATTCCATGAAGTACTCTCACAGTGGGTCATGTCCAATACATTGTTCTCTAACATTTATTTATGTCTTGACTCGATATCACAAATATCCATGGCCAGTAAAACATAGCCATCAAGTCACAAACATACTAATCTTAATTTATTATTATTCCAATAATAATAATCGATCAGGGACAGTTTTAGAATAGTCATTGTATTCATTGTAGGGTTTTACTATCAAGTCACGTACTTGATGACCAACAAAACAAAACTCACTATTCATAGAAAGGAAAGCCTCATATTATTATATAAAACATAATGACAATAGTATAAGTACAAATTAACTCTAGGGTATATCCCCAACATACTGTTACAGTATAGACGAGTACCCCAAGCCTTGAGTATAAACTAGTAGTTTGGTGAAGTTAGACATATGCATTTTAATGTATGATCGGTGGGGTCTTAATGTTATATCAATAACCTAGTATGTTAAGACGTATGACTCTAATTAATTAAAATAGACTTATGCAATAGAGTTTCTATACTTCATTTAGCAAAGATAAATAACCCCCTTACAATTGTCTAGGATAATTTAAATAATCCAGACCCTGGGAACGTGACTTATTATTATATGCTTTTTGGTAACTTCTAGAGAAGTAGGTACATACTGGAAGTAATGAATTATCGAACTAGATGTCTAAGGATGATAGACGTTATTAAGAAAGGTTTTAGTACATTTTTCTTATCTCAAATAATGGGTGTTGTGTAGAGGGGTATTTTCATCATTATACCTAGAAGTCAAAGGCATTGCATTTGTAATATTGTTCTTGGGATTAATATTTCTATATGGTAATAATTAGAATATTTAAAATGATAAAATATATCCATTTGTTAATAGGGATGTTTTAGTCATTTTAGTAGCCAAGAATAATATGCATTTTGATCCCCAAAGTAGCTCAAGTAACCTTTGTAATTTATTTACTATGTGAGTTTACTGGATGAAATTAATATTGGAAGAATCATTTTAAGAGTCCAATAATTATTTATTTAGTCTAGAATAATATGTTGAGCCAATTTAATTAAATTGGATTATTAATTAATTGTCTTGGGTAATTTTACATTGAATCCAAAAGGGTCAATTAATTAACAAAAGAGTTGTATATTAATAAGTCTTGGACTAATTAAAAGGTTGACCAAAACCCTAGCTCACCAAATAATAAAGAGTCGGTCACAGGGTTTTGGAAACCTTGTGAGAAACTGCCACTTTATAAGAAGGAAAGTAGAAAGGCAGTGGTCTTGTGATGTGAAGGTTGTTGTTTTACATGTGGTTGTGTGTGCATGTGGGGTGCCTGATTCACGTAAGGAAAAACAAAGAATAGCTTCCTTTGCCACCATTCTTTCCTTTTTCTTGCCTTCTCACAACAGCTCCTCCAATTTTCTTCCTTATTCTTTCATCCTAAATTTTTCTTTTATCGATATATTGTCCATAGGAGTTTTAGATAATACTTTGAAAGATTGAGAGCTAGCAATTATTGTGCCTTGTGAAAGAGTAGGCGTTTGATTAGTATTTTTACTGAACAAGTGACTGTTCTAATCTAGGAGCTCAGTCAAATCCAATCCCACTATTGGTAGTTCACCCTACACGGCATAAAAGTAATTCTTCTAGATTATGAATGGGAAAATTTTGAAAACTTAGTTTCCGCTGCATTTATTTATTTCCCGCAATTCTTTAAGTGGTATTAGAGCCACATGTTATAATTACAATTTAGGATATGTTTAGGGTTAATAATTAGAAAAATATAGTTCCTTTCCTAGTAAAAATTCAATCTTTGTGATTCTATGTGATTTCTCGTGATTTTGATATGGATAGACAGTGTGTATATCTCGTGTGTGGAGGCATCGACTTTTGTATTAAATTTTTCTTTGTTTTTCAATAGAATTCATGTAACTTCATTTTGAAAGGTATAGGCAATTGTATATTATTTGTAAATTCAATCTGTTAGATTTTTGTGACAATCACGGTGCTAGCTTTGTAATGCCTCGGTCGGCTTTGTCTTCATAAAGCCAGAGCTGGTTTTGCTTAGCACTGGCTAGCTTTATGAAAATAAAGCCAGGGCTGGCTTGCATAAAGCCTCAGCCAGCTTTGGTGCTTGATGAACCAGCTTGGCCGGTTTGTTGAAGTAAAAGCTAACTCTAGTTCTGGTTGCAAGCAAGCCGCGGCTGGGTTGTCCCTGGAGTTGGAGCCAGTACGGGTCTGGTCTTGTTGGGGTTTCAGGCATCCTGAAGAGCTACTGATTTTCCTTTTCTTGTAATTTTTTTTTTTTTACTTTTGAGTCCCATATCATACGAGGTTAATTTTCTTGCAATGATTATTTATCTTTGACGAATATTTTACATAAAAATAGTTAGTAAAGAAATAACTATCTGACTATTAAACAAGATCATTTAATTTATGATATTTAATCCATTATTTGATCACTTAGAAATTAAAGTATAAAATTATCATGTAAAAAGTTTATTTTTAAGAGTATGCCTATTTCGTTTAATTTTGTAATCAAATATACAAAATTCTTGAGACTTAATTTTTTTCTAGATAGAACAAAAATAAAAATATGTTGTTTAAAATAAAAGGAACTTAAAGGTTTAAAATAAAATTCATAATTTATTCTCTCAAAATATTATATCCTTGATATGGAGAATAATTTGAATTTGAATAGTCTTTGGGGAAATATTTGTTGCATCTCATATAAAATAAATAAATAAATGAAAAAAATTACTTGCATAGACTCTACTTTTATAAACTACAGCATTGAATACGAGTCCAACGTAAATTGCATGTTGTGCTTATAATATTTATAATGCCAGTCACACACAAAGACAATATCCATGTAAATATTTTTCTTTCTTTAATTAATACTATATAACTATTAAACCTGTCCGAGTATACTGTTTTTTAAGAAAAAGCCATGTATTCCATCTACCCATGCTTCCCAGAATTTGAACATCAAATTCTACACTGGGTATAATAAGAGGTTTGATAATAATGACGATGGAATTCTAAAGCAAGAAAACCGGGAATAGGAAAACAAAACCACCCCATTGCAAAGAAGTACAATAGTGAAGATTTCTTGAATCGTGAAGTGTAGAGGCAGTCTTCTTGAATGATCAGAAGTACTGGTTGTAAATGGTATTACATAGAATAGTTTTAAAAAAAATCAATAAAGAATTAAAATATCAGATTCAATATGAGAATTATTGGCTTTGATTGCCACTTGTTGATTGGAGGCATTGTGATGGAAATGTCAAAGGCATTTGCTCTATAGACGCTTGGTAGCCATGGTGAAACGAACCATTTTCTGGTGATCTCCTTGCGGATGAGGAGGAGGTGGAGAAGCCACCACTTGATGACCGGCAAAGTTCCTCTCACCGATCGTGCTGACGGCACAGTTTCCACCGCCACCATTGCTGGGAAGGGGTCCGCAGGGATTTGGTGACGGAGTGCCACCACCATTCCTGTCAAGGGATTGTAAAACAAGGTGTAGATTTTTCATCCACTCTTCTTCTTGTTCAGGCAAGATTCTTGTAGCTCCATAAGGTTTGATGCCCGGGAAAAATAATATTGCTACACAGATCACAATGCTGAGAGTTTTCATATCTTGTTAAAGAAGCAAAGATGGCTATAGCAGATAAAAGCAAAGATGGCTGTAGCAGATAAATTGTTGTTGGATATGGAATGCAGGATATTGGCATACATTTATATATGAGCTCAAAGCCATATATATATTGCTAATTTTTTGTACTGTGAATGTTGATTAAAGGCTTTGAATGTTGAATTCATCGGTTTACACAGACTTAGAAAATTGAATTGGTCAGACAAATGTGTAACTTGCTAGGAAGGAAACGTTTTGCCGTGAACAACATGAACTGGAAATCCTTAACCAGAAAACTTTCAGAGCATGAAAAATATACACATGAAGTAGAAAAGTGAAAAAGAATAGTCGTGATTATGTTTTTCTCTTTCATTCAATTCTTTGCCTTCGACAATTTGGGTCTCCGCAATGCAATACGCGGACAAGACTTAGAATTGACGGACGAGTATGTGTCTGATCTGTAACATGGAAATCAGGAAATGGATTGGCCCTTATAAGATAATGGCCTTTTTTTTTTTAAAAAAAGTATTGTACAAAGTGAGTAAAATCAAAAGTGTTATAAAAAAAAAATTAGATATTTTGTGTAATGAGCTAAATTTTGTATAATGTACTAGCTGCAAATACTATGACAATCATGTCACTTTAGTCATTTTTATACTTGTATCTATAGACTACATAATTTTCTATTGGAAAAATTCATTTGACTTTCATGTATGTGACCGAAACGGACTTACTAAGATTGCCACTTTTGTGTATTTAGTAGTAATTAATTTAGTAAAAAAATTGTAAGTTATAGTAATAAGGCAACAAAAGTAATAACTTTCGTGGATTTAATGGTTATTAATTCGACAAAAATTGTATATTTTTAAAAGAATTTCATAAATAATTAATTCTGTTAATTAAATTTCAACGAGACATACTAATTCATATTAATACGTATTATTTTCTTTAAATTATTTAATATCAAATTTATTTTAAAAAATTACAATTCGAGTAAATACTCATTACAACATAATTTGCTATAATTTCAAATAGTTTTCAACTCATGCCAAAAAAGTCTATACATCGGACTGCTTATTGAAGTCACACATGCTTTCTACTTCTTGTTTGTCATCATGTCATAAAGGAATATATTAAGGACCTTACGCATTTGACATTTCCTGAATTCCCTGACGACCACGGCAAGTTTAATTCCTGAAAAATTAATCGATTCAATCCATATTTTTTATGTTTTGGAAGTTTAAAATTTGTTTTTCGACTTTTTAGATCTCTTAACTATTTTTTTATGTGGTTTTGGCCGTTTTTTTAGGGTTCCGTTAGTCAAATGACTAATGAAACCCTAAAAAAAAGACCAAACAAGTACAAGAATAATAGTTAGAGGACCTAATAAGTTGAAAAAAAAGAGGATCAAAGTCGTCAAAAGTAAAAGTTAAAAGATTGAATCGACTAATTTTTAAGTATACCTATAAAAAATATATAACTTTCACAAATTAATAATCTAATTGTTGAATTTTTCTACAAAAGTAAAAAAGGAAATATAGTAAATTTTAATCACATCGGATATAATTTGTCATTTTACCAAAGTGTTTAAATAATATTACATTGTGATGTTTGCTTTATTTCAAATATGTAATTATTAAATTAATGATATATCTATTTATTTAACTTGTATCATATCAAAGACCAAAAAAAAATTAATAAAATGATTATATTGACCATTCTATTATATCAATTAAAAACAAAATTAGAACATTAACGGTGTAAATTTATTAAATTTAGGAAGTATCTCTTGATTAATTTATTAGTTTTTTATTTTTTGTTAAATAACAAATTTTTCTTAAGATTTTTCTCTAAATTTTCTTTTAAATTTAAGCTAGATTTGCATTGGATTCTTTTATTAATTTTTTTCTTTTAATTTTTTATTAAATAATAAATTTTCCTAAAGAATCTATCTCCATTTCCACTCAAAGTTGGGAATAATTCCTTTATTAATTTTTTAAATTTTTTTTACTAATTAATCGTCTTTAACTTGGAATAAATTCCTCTATAAGAATTTTTGATGTCAAATCCATCCCAAATTTGGGATGGACTTGGAATAGATTTTTTATTAATTTATTTTTAATTTTTATAAATAATATATATTTTTTAATAATCTATTTTGAATTTTTTCCAAAATTTAATTAAATTTTAGATAGATTTGCAACAAATACTTTTATTACTTTATTATTTTTAAAAATAAAATTTCAAGAATTCATTTTAAATCCATACAAAATCCTTGTTGGAATGTATGCTCTCTTAGACTAAGTTTTTGATGTAATTTTAGTTTGTATTAATAAAAATTTTATTCTTTGAAATTATTTGTGAATTTTTCATTATTTTCGTGTACAATTTCGCTGGAAAAGACCCATTGTATGTAAATAAATGGTTTATGTAAATGGAGGTCTTTCACAATAAGGTATGAACCATAGGGTTTAGTTAACACATAAACTTTCGTTTTTAACCAAATAATGAGAATAGAAATCTCATCATGGTAATGTTATTGTATTATGATTCTAAATGTGGAATAACTTACTTTTAGCTAATGAGTAGTCTTATCATTTCATAACACAAGCGTATTTCGAATACGTAGAACTGAACTTATAATAGTGGTTTCTAAAAATATTATATGGTAGAAACATAGATTACTACTGCTATAGTGTGGACTTATACTTTACAGCTTGTGTATGAGTTGATGGTTTGACAAAGTTGGAAGCGTATGTTTTAATGTACTATAGTTGAAGTTCTATTGTAGGACTAATATACTTGTATGTTGGGTATATGCAACTAATTAGTTAAGACAGGCTTGTACAAGATAGCTTCTATGCTATATCCCCTTTGTGACTGTCCGAATGATCTAAATAATTAGGGCTCTAGAGAACATAATTTAGATGTTTGCTTTAGGGTAACTCCCTTGAAAAGCAGAAATGTTCCAAAATGTCATTGATTATTAGACTAGAAGTTTAAGGATTGTAGATATCTTTTAAAGATGTGTTAGTATACTTCTTCCTCTCTAAATGAATAGCGATGTGTAGAGGGGTATTTTAGTCATTACACTTGTAGGACAAAGATATTGCTAGCACAGCATTGTCCTTGGAGCTAATATTTTCTTATGTAATATTAGAAAATATTTAAAATACAAAATATAGCTATTTATATAGCATGGGTATTTTAATCATTTTAGTTATCAATGTGATATGTCTATTTGGTCCTCGAAATAGCCCATAAGTCTTAATTAATTTTGGATTGAGGAAATGGTCTCAGTTAAAGAGGATTTTGTTTTATTCAGAAAGTCTAATTTATTATTGGGTTGGAATAAAATAAAAGGTCGAGAGAAATTAAATTAAATTTATTATCTAATTTAATTGGTTAATTAATTATTCAGAGCCTTTGCCTAGATTGAATAATTGAAAAAGTTAACCAGGGCTTAAACTAGGGAAAATACTTGAATAATTATCTTGGTCTGTTTGGATTCATTAATTATTTATTAGCTTATTTTATAAGCCTAAAAAATAAATAATTAAAGTTTATTATTTATGAGCTCATTGAGTCTAAGAAAAATAATAAAAATATTTTCTGGCCCAATAGTCTAGACCAGGTTTTTTGCTATTTATAGAACAAAAGAGTCTAATGCGAGCTAAGCATCTTCTATGATGGCTTATCTTGATAACATCCAGATAGTTTTGAATAACTAGAATCCTGGGAGTTTATGTTATCAGGGGAGTTGTGCATGTTTGAAAACACACAACTGTGAAAAAAATAGGTTTAGTTTTTATTTTTCCCTCGTTTTTCTTCTCTTTGATACTGCTAATTTTGATAGCAAAGTGTCAAGAAAAAAGAGTCTGTTTTCCTCGCCTAGATTGTATTCACCAATAGAATTTAGGCAAAGGAATATTTCGAGAATTGGAAAGCTAGTGCGTTCATGCCAAGAAGAAGTAGACAGCTAGCGGACTTTGATCCAGAAGTTTCAACAAGTAGAGGAGAATATGTTCCTATTGTTCAGTCATCCTCCTTAGCACCAAAGAAAATCTCAAAGCGCAGAGGTATAAATAAACGAAAACTTTCACTGTGTTTTTACTGCATTTTTTAGGCTTTTGTGTTGTCCAGTATGCATGTTTCGCATTTGTTTTTAAGCTTCAATTAGTATCAGAGCATGAAGTTTAAATGGCTTAGGAAACATGCTAGTCTGATAAAAATGGCTAGATGATTGTTTGAGCTTGTGCCTATGATCCTTCATTTTTTCTAGTGTGGAATAGTTCATTTTGAGCCTCATGGTTGAGGTTTAGGTTCCTTTGTAATAGTTGATGATTGTGTAAGCCTGATCTAAAAGGTATAGATGGATGTTGTTTTTGTTTTAATCCTTTTCGGTTAAATTTTGTAATCAAAATGTTGCCTGTAAGATCATGGAAGAAAGATTGTAGAAGAAGTTTGCAGCAAAATCGCGAAGAAAAAATAAAAAAGAAGACTGTGGAAGTCGAGCCACGAAGCTGGGCTGTGACTCGGTGGGTCTTAAGTCACGAAATGGCTCGGCCAAGCCACGGCTTGGAAGCCATGGCAAGCACCGAGCCGTCCCACGGCTGGGTGCATTTAGCACCAATCCTGGGGCGGTTGGCATGCATCCTCCTGCGGCTTTGGTCACAATTGTGACTGAAGCTGTGGGTGGGCATGCGGGTGCGAGGTGCGGGATGGGTTGTCCATGGGCCATTCGGTGTGGCGGGTGCGCAAGACCATAGGATTTTTTTTTCCTTGTAATTTTTGCACAATTTCTTTTTCTATTTTGGTCCTATACCTAGCAAAGTTATTATTTTTGCAATAGTTAATAATCATGGAATATTTTTGCATGAAAAATAATAGTAGGGAATTTAGGATTGAAAAATGCCATTAATTAATTTAATTAATGTTTTTAATTCTATTCTTTGGGCATTTTGGTTTAAAAAATAGAAAAATATGAAAACGTTTACAATTTTCTAGCATTCTATTTATTTCAGCACCTATGCGCGTGTTTTCTTAAAAACCAAAGTCTTTGAGAATTTTTGACAAGAAATTTTTTTCTTTAATTAAATGATTATTTTTAACTTAAACAAAAATTAATCCTTTGTTATTTTCTTAAAGGATTTTAATCCTTGACATAAAAAATATTTTGGATTTAGAAATTTTTGTAAGTTAAAATGAAAAACCATTTTATTTTTTTTTTCACAAGAAAAAATTATTTTTGTCAGCTAAAAGCTTGAGACCAAAGTCTCAAGAAAGTTTTAATGAAAATTTTTTAAAATCATTAAGTTTTAAATTAAATAAAATTAATCCATGAAAATTTCTCAGAGGTATAAATCTTGACATAGAAATTTTTATGGGTTTAGATATTTTATTTTTAAATTAAAAAAAAACTTAATGGAAATTTTCAAAGGATATTTTTCCAGAAAAACCCTTGTTTTAAAAACTAAGTGGGAGAAGGGTTCCAACGGCTCCACTGCTTCCATCATGATCCTTATTGGAGATTGTGGGTCTCCTTGCGTCACCCTGAGAGTAAACCCATATAGGATCGAGATGCCTCAAGGATCTAGAACTAATAAAATGGTGTAATTAATAACCCGAGATATATACTATGATCGGTCAGCCCACGTTGGAGGTTATAATGCGAGGTATGTCCATAGGAAATGAGAAGAAATGGCCATCCTTTCGATTGAGTTATTTTCTAGATCATTACTTAGAAAGGAAATTAATTTGTGGTGGTTAACACACTTAGTTTAGGAAACTGTTAATCTTTCCAAGAAGTTATGTCAGTTTTCCTAAGAGCCAAATTAATCATGTTAAAGATAATAGTAATGGGGTTAACTATTATCAAGTTTAATATGAGGATAAAGTGCACAAAATTATTTTGGTTTTTTCACAAAATTGAGAATTTCTTTTATTTTTTATTTTCAGAAATGGTTGGTGGAGGTTCTTTCAATCCCTTAGCTATTATTCTCTGGGAAAATAAGCTAACGGGTCTTCACTAGGTGGATTGGAAAAGGAACTTGGACATAATATTCACAGTTGATGAGTATAAGTATGTTCTCTACGAAACCTGCCCAGTAATCGGGAAGGGTTCTATCGATAAGGAGCAAGAAGCTAAAAAGGTGTGGAAAAATTTTGACGAAATGGCACACTGCTATATGTTAGCCTCCATGTTTAATGTGCTTCAGTCCAAACATGAGCAGATAGTGACTACTTACGACATAAACACATCTTCAGCCATGATATTCATTGATAAGAGCCGGCCCACAAGGCAAGAAGCTCTTTGAACGTTCATCAATACCAAGATGGCTGAGGGAGCATTAGTTAAGGAGCATGTACTCAAAATGATTACTATTTTCGAGAAAGCAGAAGTCATAGGGGCTTTGATTAACCTGGAGATCCAAGTAGGCATGGTTCTCGAATATCTACCGTACTCTTTTACTCACTTCAAGTTAAACTACAAACATGAACAAGTTGAACATGAGTTTAATTGAATTAATGAAAAAGCTCTAAGTGGCAGAGAAGGTCATGAAGCCACAATTAAAAGATACGATTACTTCTTCTTTAAGAATTAGGCCCAAGCTCAGAAAGTTCAAGAAGAAAAAGAAGGGTAATGCAGTAGCCCAGCCTAAGTCCCAGCCCAAAGACAAACCCAAGAGCAAATTCTTCAAGTGAGGAAATAAGGGACACTGAAAAAATGAGTGTCCAGATCTTCAAGCCAAGAAAATTCCAGAGGTAATGTTTTCTATCAAGAGTCTATATCAATAGTTGTATTAAGTTCCATTTAGATTGTTGATTCAAGAGCCACTGATTACATCTGTAACTCCTTATAGGAGTTTAGAAAGATAAGAAGATTCCAGAAAGGTGAACATGGACTACGCATGGGAAATGAAGCACAAGTATGGGTCCTTGCAGTAGAAGAACTGAAACTAGTTTTTTTTATTGTAATAGAATAGTTGTTTTCAATGATATTTTATTTGTACCTGGTTTTAGACAGAATTTGGTTTCAGTTACAAAACTAATAAATCAAGGATATTTTATTTTTTTTCATTCTGGTATATCTATCACTAGAAATAGAGAAATTTCATGTATTGGGTACATGTATGGAAACCTATTTTTCATTAATCCTATTAATAATCAATTAAATAATTCTCAATCTGAATCTTTAAATAGGAAGAGAAAGACCAATGCCAATAACTTATATCTTTGTCATCTAAGATTGAGTTAAATTAATTCAGCCAAGATTTAGAGGTTAATCCATGACGGTCCTTTGGGCTCATTAAAATTAGAAATTGGTCTCAGTGTAAATCTTGTCTTATGGAAAAAAAGACCAAAAGGTCATTTACCCAAAAGGCAAATAGGGCCAAGGAGATATTGAGTCTTGTTCACATTGATGTGTGTAGTCTTTTGTCTACACCTGCAAGAGAGGGGTTTGAATAATTCATCATCTTCACAGATAATTGTACTAGGTATGGTTATGTTTACTTGATGAGACATAAGGTTGACTCTTTTGACAATTTCAAAGAGTTTAAGGTTGAAGTGGAGCGTCAGACAGGTAAACTGATCAAGACTTTACGATCGGATCATGGTAGAGAGAACTTCCTTAGTGAATTCAAAGACTGTATGGTATAACGTAGGATAGTATCCCAACTTTCTGCATCGAGAACACCCTAACAAAATGAAATAGTTGAGAGAAGGAATAGGACATTGATGGAAATGGTCCAAAGCATGATGTCTCATACTACTCTTTCAGTGTCTTTTTGGGGATTTGCCCTGCAAATAAAAGTATATATTCTAAATTTAGTGCCTTCTCAGTTAGGACCTAGGATGCCCTATGAGATGTGAGTTGGGTGTAAGCTAAGTCTAAATCATTTCAAGATATGGGACTATCCAACTTATGCATTGATCAAAGGAAATAAGTTATAACCAAGATCAGAATTATACTATTTTATTGGGTATCCAAAAGAAATAAAGGGTGGTTACTTTTATCATCCCAAAGAGCAAAAAGTACTTGTAAGTACTACTTCTAGATACTTGGAGGATGATCAAAGCACATCCATTAAAGGTTCAACAAGGTTGAAACTCGAGAAGAAGTTATCTTCTGAATCGACTTCTTCTAATCCGATTATGCAACGAGAAGAGGCACAACCTCAAGAACCTGTATAGATAGAGCCTCGTCGTAGTAGGAGGGTATTTAGGGTTTCAAAAAGATGGACTGGAGAGGTTTTTTATCTAGTCTCTGACCATCAGGAACAAGATCCTGCTAGATACGAGAAGGCTATTGCGGATGCTGATGTAAAATTATGTCATGAAGCAATAAAAGTCAAGATTGAGTGTATGTACTTCAATCAGGTTTGGGATCTTGCAGCTTCACCTAAAGGGATAAAACCCATTGGGCGTAAGTAGGTATACAAGAGGAAGAGGCGAGTGAATGGGATGGTGAAAACACTACAAAAAAAAAAAAAAAGATATTAGCGATAGCTACTCCCATCGCGAACTAATCTTAGTGGCAGTCTAACGACGGGCACAACGGTATCTGAAATCCTAGTCGCTAAATAAAATATTTGCGACGGGATAGAAAAGCCGCCGGAAGTAGCGATGGCTTTGTGATGAAACATCACCCGACCAACATTCGGTCAAAGTTCATATCAGAGACAAAATAACGACAGCAAAAAGAATTTTGAATTCCTATTAATTATAAATTTATTTACACCGTCGGCAAACTGTCACTAAAGTTGCAACGGTTTGCTGATAGTTCAATTATCACCGTCGCCGTATTGGCGACGTTTAGCGATGGATTAATTTTGAATTCTATAATGTTGATAATATCAATATTATTTCCTTTTTCCGTTTAGCAATGGTTATTTCCTTTTTCCTTACAAAGTAGTAAAGCCCCATCAAACACCATTTTAATGCCTAATGAGTCACCTTCTATTTTTCTGCTATAAGTTCCATTCTTTTTTTTTTTTAATGAGTAAAAAAAATTTCACACAATATAAAAGACATAGTTAATAAATTAAATTGATATTAATTAAAATAGTTTAGAGACAACAATGGAAATTTCTCAACAAAAAAAAAAAGTGTTCTATATGGTTTTATTTAGTGTGAATCCTAATTAATTTCCAAATTATTCATAGTTGGTGAGGTTCCTAGAGTAAATATATACTATCAATGCACGTCTAGCAGCCAAATTGTACAGCCACTCTATTATGTTACGCTTGGGGACGTTGAAGTATTTCATGTATTATAATTACTTCAAATAGCAAATTGTGGCAATTTCTTCATAAAGACCATTGGTGTACCATACCCTGAATCAAAGATCAGGAAAAAAAAAAATTCATGCATTCCTAACTGGTTTCTTCTTTAGCATAGCTAAAGAAGCCAAGAAAACTCAACCTGCTACAAGAAGTGTTCTCAAGGAACTGGAGAATTCTTAAAATCTTATTCAAAAACTTTAAAACAACAAATCATATGATTTATAGATACCAACTATAGGACATGTGACATCTAAGGAAGTGAAGCTAATGATGAATTAATAACAAGAAGTAAGGTGTGTGCCCAATGGAAAACAAAAAAAAAATAAAGAAATAAATAAATAAATTGGAAATAAGCTAATGAATGAAGCCAAGTACATTTAATCCCAGAAAGAATGCAAGTTTTGATGTCACAACCAGTCTAAATGGTTAAATCCTATGCTATTCTTACCTAGATTGCCAAGAACAAGTTCATATAGACAATTTAATATCCATCTTCTACACTAATAGTTTCCATCCACGCCTAAAATCCTCCTCTCCTTTTCTATGTTATCATATCTAGTAAGATCCATTACAAAACTTTAGCTCAACAGCCACACAAAACAGGGGCTTATATATATACTAAAGCCTTATATGCTATACTTCTCTGAAAACTACACTATTACAGAAACAACAATGAATGCTCACGAAATAGTTTAAGCCACTGACACCTACTGAGGCATGATAGGTCTTTGGTAAAAAATGAGGCAGGATTTTGTGAACTACCATAATCTACCAAAATCAAATAGAGAATAAAGAACAGTGAACTACAGTAATCTACCCAATCAAACAACCATAAATGGTGGAATCAACTTTCCAAACAGAGAAGGTAATAACGGCTGACAAAGCGCATTGTTCTCCACAATGGTGGGAGTGCAGGGGCCAACGATATTGGAAACAGAGCCAATAGAGTGTACCCAAGATGAGGCTAGCCTCAACCGACAATACTATAACGGAAGGGGGAAAGAGAGATCGGCAAAAATTTGAGGGATTTAGGGGGGGGGGAGTGTAGTGAGAGATGAGCCGTTGGGAGTGGAAAGAGAGAAGATAAAGTCTGGCTGAAAATGTCTAAGTGTCAGATTTAGTCTTAAATTTAGCGCTGGCATTTTCCCATCGCTAATATCTCGTTGTCTTTTAGCGACAAAAAAAATTCAAAACTACCATAACTAAATTCCCTCGTTGATTTCACAGACTTAGTTGCGATAAATATCCATAACTAAACCATCGTTAATATATTAAATTTTTTAAAAAATTAATGGTTGCAGCTATACCCTAGCAATTATGGAGGGATTAGCTATAGACTTTTCTCATTATATTCCCATTTTCACAAAAATATAATACACATAATATTAAAAATAATATTTATCGCATTTAAAAAAATATTTTATGAATATCTAAACATATTATGTACATATATATATATATAATATACATATATACAAATATCTTAGTATATATTAATAGTAATATATATGTATATATATATATATATATTATATAATATATGTATATATATACACATCACATTATATATTAATAATACCAATATTACAATATTACATATATATACACTAACATATATATACATACACACACATATACACTAATACATACTAATAGCCTTATATATATTACTAACATATACTAATATGCATATATTAGTATATATTAGTGTATGTGAGTGTTAGTTTTAATATATCTAATATTATAATAATCATATATTCTGCTTATATACATATAATATATTTAAATGTGTAAATTTGCAACTTATATGATATAAAAATCACATACTATAACTATACACATATCCACATATAAATGAAATTAAACTTTCAAGTTTTCGAGTAAATAGTTTAGCCACGACATTGAGAGGGAATAGGGTATAGTCGCTAATCAGAGAGGGTGTAGAGACGGTTCAACAATGATTAAGGGTATCATAGCTATACCATCACTAATTAGCGACCTTACCCTAATAGCCGTAGCTATTCCCTTGCTAATGAGAAAGGGTTTTGTTACAACCATTTACCCTAATATATTGAATTATTCTCTAAGCAACCATTTACCTTTGTAGATATACCGTAGCTATTCTGCGACGGTTTGGTGACTACAATATACCTTAAAATTTCTAATCTGAGAAAAAAATTTTAAAGCCGTAGCTAAACCGTCGCTAATTAGTGACCGTTTAGCTACGACTTCTATATCTTATAAATTAAAAATAGTTTTTGAAAAAAAAAATCTGTCGTAGCTAAACCCTCCCTCATTAACAAGAGCATAGCTACGGTTGTTTATCTTAAAATTCCAATAAATTCTTTTTGAGAAAAAATTAATGTCGTTGCTAAGCGCTCGCTAATTAGCGAGAGCTTAGAGAAGGCTACAATGTCGTAATATTACAAAATAGTTTTTTTGTAAAAATATTTAGTGCCATAGCTAAGCCCTCGCTATTTAGCAAGGGTTTAGCATTAGCAATATTATACTAAAATTTCTAAAAAATTTTGTCTCCAATAAATTTGCCTCCATAGCTAATCCCTCACTGATTAGTGAGGGCTTAGTAAATCGTCGCTATTTGCGTGAGGTTAGCTACGTCAGGTCAACCTCTAGGTAAACTGTCCCTCTTCTTGCTTGCCTCGAAAAACACTCGCTAATTAGCAATGGTATTTTAGCCGTCGCTAATACCGTGTTTTCTTGTAGTGAAACCTCCAAAGTTAGGCTTGTGGTGAAAGGGTACACTCAGAAAGAAAGTATCGACTATGAAGAAACCTTTTCCCCGATAGCCATACTAAAGTATATCCTATCCTTCTTACCATCGCATATCATTATGACTACGAGATATGGCAAATGGATGTCAAGATGAGATTTCTCAATGGCTATCTTTGCGAAGACATCTATATGTTCCAACCAGAGGGCTTTATTGCTCAAGGCCAGGAACATATGGTTTGTAAGTTTAAAAAATCCATTTATGGACTTAAGTAGGCATCTAGAGTATGGAACATTCATTTTAATGAGATTGTAAAGTCCTATGGTTTCATTCAAAATGAGGATTAACTATATGTATATAGAAACTTGGAAGGTATAAATGTGGATTTTCTTGTACTGTATGTGGATGATATTCTACTCATTGGGAATGATGTAGGGACATTGTCATCTACTAATGTTTGGCTATCTAGTCAATTCAGTAAGAAGGATTTAAGAGAAGTTAGTTACATTCTCGGAATTAAGCTTCTTAGAAATAATAAGTAGGGAATGTTAGGATTATCCTAAGCTACATACATTGACAATATATTGGCCAAGTTTAGCATGGACTCATGCAAGGGAGCATTAATTCCTTGTAGACATAGGTTATGTTTTTCTTTAAATGACTATCTAAAGTCTCAAGAAGACAAAGGCAAAATGAGTAAGATTTCCTGTGCTTCAGTTGTGGGAAGTCTCATGTACACCATGCTATGCACTATGCTAGATATCTATTTTGCCATAGCCATAGTTAGTAGATATCAGTTAAACCCTGGGAAGGATCATTGGCAAGCTGTAAAGTATATTCTCAAGTACCTTAAGGGAATAAGAGATTACATACTGGTTTGCAGGGCTGATGACTTAGTTCTTAGAGGATACGCAAACTCAGACTTCTAGGTAGATAAGGATGAGAGATAATCTACTAGTGGATATATTTTCACCTTGTCTGCAGGGGTAATTTCATGGAGAAGTATTAAGCAATCTTGTATTGCTGACTCAATCATGAAAGTTGAGTATGTGGTAGCTTTGGAGGCATCCATGGAAGCGGTCTGGCTTTGGAAGTTTCTTTTAGAACTTGAAGTCGTGCCACAGATGGACAAGCTGATTGTAATGTATTGTGACAACATTGGCGGGGTCTCGCAATCCAAAGAACTTAGGAACCACAAAAAGGGAAAGGACATTGAGAAGAAGTACCACCTGATCCGGGATTTCATCCAGAGATAGAAAATCGTGGTAGAACAGATTGTCTAGGAGAATAATCTAACATGTCATTTCACTAAGCCTTTGGCTGAGAAAGTCTTTAAAAGACACTTAGATGCTATAGAGGTGGGCACTTATGGGCTTACATAGACTTAGAGTGCAAGTGAGAGTTTTTGGAATGTATGCTCTCTTAGGCTAGGTTTCTGATGTATTTTTGGTTTGTATTAATAAAAATTTTATTAATAGAAATTTTTTGTGAATTTTTCATTATTTTCGTGCACAATTTTGCTAGAAAAGACCCATTGTGCTTAAGTAAATAGTTCATGTGAATGCAGATCTTTCACAGTAAAGTATGGACCATAGGTTACTTAACACATAAACTTTCATTCTTAATCGAATGATAAGAATAGGAATTTCATCATAGTAAGGTTATTGTGTTATGAATTCTAAATGTGGAATAGCTTACCTTTAGCCAATGAGTAGTCTTCTTATTTTATAATACAAGCATATTTCAAATGTATAGAACTAGATCTGTAGTAGTGATTTCTAAAAGTATTATATGGTAGAAACTAAGACTACTACTGTTACAACATGGACTTACACTCTACAACATAAGTATGAGTTAGTGGTCTGACGAAATTGGAAGCGTATGCTTTGATGTACTATAGTTGAGAGTTCTATTATAGGACTAAAATACTTGTATATTGGGTATATGTGATAAGTTAGTTAAAACATACTTGTACAAGATAGTTTCTATACTATATCACCCCTTATGATTGTCTGAATTCTCTAAATATCTAGGGTCCTAGGGAACATGACTTGGATGTTTACTTTAGAATAGCTCCCTTGGAAAACAAAAATATTCCAAGAAGTCATAGATCATTAGACTAGAAGTCTAAGGATGATAGACATTTTTTAAAGAGGTGTTAGTACACTTCTTCCTCTCTAAATGAACGGTAATGTGTAGAGGGATATTTTAATCATTACACCTATAGGACGAAGACATTGCTAATGCAAAATTATTCTTGGAGTTAATATTTCCTTATGGTGATATTAGGAAATACATAAGGAAATATTTAAAATGCAAAATATAGCTGGTTATATAGTAGCGGTATTTTGGTAATTTTAGTAGTATTTAAAATGCAATGTGTCTTTTTGGTCCTCATAATAGCCTATAAGTCCTAATTAATTTTGGGTTGAGAAAATGATCTCAATCAAAGAGAATTTTGTTTGATTCAGAAAGTCTAATTTATTATTGGATTGGAATAAAATAAAAGGTTGAGAGAAGTTAAATTAAATTTATTATCTGGTTTAATTGATTAATTAATTATTTAAGGCCTAAGCTCAGATTGAATAATTGGAAAAGTTAACTTGAGTTTAAACTAGGGAAAATGCTTGAATAATTATCTTAGTCTATTTGGGCTCTTTAATTATTTATTGTGTTATTTTATAAGCCCGAAAAATAAATAAGTAAGGTTTATTATTTATGGGCTCATTGAGTCTAAGGTAAATAATAAAAATATTTTCTAGCCCAATAGCCTGGACCAGGTTTTTTTCCTATTCACAAAACAAAAGAGTTTAATGCGAGCTAAATGTCTTTTAAGATGGCTTATCTTGATAACATCCGGATGGTTTTGAATAACCAGAATCCCAGGAGTTTATGTTATCAGGAGAGTTGGGTGTGTTTGAAAACAAATGGCTGTGAAAAAAAATAGGTCTGGTTTTTATTTTTCTCTCATTTTTCTTCTCCTTGATACTACTAATTTTGATAGCAGAGTGTCAAGAGAAAGAGATTGTTTTCCTCGCCTGGATTGTATTCACCAACATAATTTAAGCAGAAGAATATTTCAAGAATTGGAAAGCTCGTGCATTTATGCCAAGAAAAAGTAGATAGCTAGTGGGCTTTGATCGAGAAGTTTCAACAAGTAGAGGAGAATACGTTCATGTTGTTCAGTCATCCTTCTCAACACAACAAAAAAAATCTCAAAGTGCAGAGGTATAAATGAAAGAAAACTTTTGCTGTGTTTTTACTGCATTTTTTTTTTTTTTTTGCTTTTGTGTTGTCTAGTATGCATGTTTCGCATTTGTTTTTAAGCTTCAATCCTTCCAAATTTGGTATTATATTTTTTAATTGCTTTATTATTCAAAGAAAAATTAATTGATTTCAGTCCTTTAACTTTAATTTTTAATGATTTTGGTCCATTTTCTTTTTTTCCAACTTGTTAGGTCCCCTAACTATTATTTTTGTGCCATTTTGGCCTTTTTAGTAGGGTTTGGTTAGTTAGATGATGGTTTGACTTACATAACCCTAAACAAAGACCAAAGCCACACAAAAATAATAGTTAAAGGATCTAAAAAGTAAAAAAAAAAAGAGACTTAAACTTCCAAAACATAAAAGTTAGAGGATTGAATCAGTTAATTTTCCTTTATTCCTTCTTGATGCTACAGCTAAAGATTGGGTGGATCAGGACAGAACTAGAGATTCAATATTGGGGGAGGGGAAAACTATAAAAAGATATATTAAAGGATAATACTATAATTTTTTTAAAAAAATTTTGAAAGGCTAAATGTAAAATTTAAAGGGATGTTTTAAAGAATTTTTAATTTTCTTAAGAGAAAATAAAAAGTTAAAAAAAAAATTTTTTGGGGTGCGAGTGGGTGCCTTCATATGCTTTGTGGAAAAGTTAGTAGAGGAGGAAGATAGCCAACACTAGATGTAACACCCTGTTACTATGTGACCCGAAAAGGATCGGGGATGTCGCCTCGTCCTTAGGACCAGGGGGTCTTTATAACTAGGTGAAATAGAGAAATGTAATAAACTCAACTTAATATACATCCCTTCAAAGCTTATTACATGGTTTTGGGAATTAACTTAAAGCGTACAAATCCACAATCCATGACTTGAATAAATAAAAGTTTAGAGGACAAACAATCTCTCAAAACCAAATAAATGATCAAGGCAAATTGAACAACACTTATCTCTAATAGAGAAAATTGTGCGAGAAAAGAATTCTCAGCAAGTCCTGTGTGTACTCTTGATTAAGTCAAAATAGCTTTCATGAATGCATTTTAAAACCAATTATCAAAAGTTGATTGCAAGTCAAACATTTTCCATAACCAAAATGGGTGGTATATCATATTGAAGTTAAATCACAATAATAAGTATCATACAAAAACCACTCAAAATAAACGGTTATGAAACCTTGCATCATAGTCTTGGCATGAAACCCTGCATCATGACAAGTCACTGTGAAATCCTGCATCATAGTGTAGTGGGTGTACAACGTACTGGGTAAGATACTTCTCCATCTCTTACCCTAATTTATCGGATGTCCACTCCGGAATAATAGCCCACTTGGACTAAAGTGCTAGCTCAGATTGGCCTAACCTACTAGGATTGTCACCTCTTCTAGATAGCGCTCATCTCTCAAAGGTGGCCTCAATAGCAAAAGGTGGCTTGACCTACTAGGATTGTAATGAAATGTTGAGTACTCAATAAGGGTAGGCCTATGGGACTAACCTTTGCCCTACCACTCAAAGGTTAGTCCTAGAGGCCTACCCTTATTGAGTACTCAACATTTCATTACATCATTCAAGATACAATCTCAATGAAAACATTTGCAACACACTTTGGTCATGCAAACATGATTTTCAAATGATTTGCAATAAAATCGTTTCACAAATAAAACGTGATTTCTTAATAAAACCCTTGCTTGTATACAAAATTTTAATAAAAAATTGTCAAGCTTGCATTTCAAAATAATCACATCATTTAGACAATATTCATTTTCCAAATGACTTGTAATTCAAAACTTTAGTATCAAATATTTAATGCAAGGACTTACTTGACGGGATCACTTGATAAAGTGAATTACTGGATTGTAGGAGTCTGACGTGCAACTTGACCTAACAAGAAATTAAAAGTCTAATCATGACCTATCTCTACTCATAAGATTTGAAATGTATTAAGTCTCAACATTCATTCCCCGAAACTCTTAAGCATCCACTTCAATCATCTACTATCATACTCGTAATGCGACACATACCCATATATGATATAGATCTTACTAATAACCATATGGTTAAACAAATAAACGAATATTGCCTGATGAATGATATATAATTAATATTAAATGGTAAATACATAGATACATGAGTAAGTGTATACATATTAGTTAGGTAGTCATAGCAATAATTGATTAAATCAACTAACAGTGAATAAACTAATGACTAGATAAATAGTAAGTGCAAATAATAATTAAATGGGTCTTATCAACTAACACCAATTCATTTAAAAAATATCGGTTAGTGAGTAAATAGCAAATAATAACTCGTGCGTGTGTGTAATTATATATATTTTAGTAAATAAGATGGTAAATAAATTAATGTGTAAGAAGGTACCATTGAAAATAATAAGTATATGTAATATTTAAACAGGCCCTTCAATCAACAACAATTAAATTAAAAGACTACTATTTAGTAAATAAGCAGGAATTTCCTAGTACTATGTTTAATATTAATGAATTATATTAACGATAGATAAAATATTCATAGGTTGCAATATAGATAGTAAGAACAGCATTAAACCATAATAATATATATAATACTAACATTACTAATAAATCTATTAAATGGTATTGGTAAATAATGATTGCAGTAATAATGAGCAAAAGAAATAATAATAATAATAATAATAATAATAATAATAATAATAATAATAATAATAATAATAATGAAGAGATTTTATTAGATAATAATCTTAGTATCATTAATAATAAATAAATAGATAATCACATAACCAAGAATACTAAATTAATAAATGGTTTAGCCAACAACTATATAGTATTGTGAGCAAACAAATCATAGAATCATTGTTAACTAATATAATATAGCTATATGTACACAATAATATATAACTCCCTAGTATTATTATATTACTTCTTCAAGCAGTGGTTATATGTAATGCAACTGCCCAACACCTGCAACCACAAAATCCCACGCACACAACAATAATGCTGACTGAAATCCCACTGAATTTAGCCCATGGTTTCGCAACATCATATGGCTATGAAAGTCTAACCAATTATAGAACAAGAAGACAAGAGATTCGAAGCTTTACTTGAACCCAACGGTGATCACAGCCACTCCTTGAGAGGCTGGGATTGCTAAGCTTTATTGAAGTCGGGTGTGTTGTTGTCTTCTGTGAGTGGAAAACGAGGGATGGAGGGAAAACGATGGAGCCACTTGCTTCAGTCACAGTGAGTAAAAGAGTGGGGAAGATGAACGTGTTTTCTAGGTTTCAACAGAGTGTAAGGGAAAAGAGAGAGAGCAGTGAGGCCGAAAGGACTTTCTGGTGTGTGCTTGGGTGTGCTTTGGTTGGGAAGGATTTAGGTCGTGATTTAATTCCCTTGATAGAGGGACGAAGAGAAGGAATGTGCTGATATTTAGGAAGATAATTGGGGGAGCGTATCGAGAGAACGGAGATGTGATTCGGCTATGGTGATGATAGGAGTTAGCGGAAAGTAGGGAGTAAGGCAGTTCGGTTACATTTCTGCTAAACCGAACAGCTTATGTTGGGTGCTAGCTGCATGTGTTAGAACAAGGATGTAAGAAAAGAGTTTGAATGGCTTGATGGTGTTGTCTTGGTTTTGAGAGAGAACAGAGTGAGAGAAAAGTGGGAGAAATGGATCTGTTAGCAGGAAAAAAAAAAAAAACAGCACAACCGAAAAGGCAGTTGAAATCGAGCAGCTCAATACGGTTGTGATTGGACTGTTTCAGTCCGTGTGTGCTGAAGGGAACTTGGCCAAAATTCCCTTATTGTTGCTGTGTGTGTTTCGGGTAAGGAGGAAAAAAAAAACAGCTTAGTGCTTGCTGGAATTCCGGTGCACAAAATCCCTTTGGATGGCAAGGTAAGTGAATAATCCTTAATCTAGCTGCCATAATAATGTTTTGACAATGGAATTTACATGGAATCACAGTCGATTTCCATAACTCACGAAATAGAGAAATGGTTGAATTATTTAGTCAAGAGAATGAGAGCCACAATACTACGAACATACTCCCCATGATTCAGCCATTTTCGGACCCCATAGCAAAGGAAAAAAATTCCAGCTCTAGAGAGAAATAATTATTACACACTTATCACCGAAATTGAAGAGGAAAATATGGAACTACAGCTATACTAAGGATGGTTGCAGGAAGGACAGCCTGCCTAAGTTAATATAGGAACTAGTATGTAACAAAAGAAGAGAATTGGTAAGTAAATAAATTGAGGGGAAAAGATATTTGTTTTTCCTTTAGGATTCAAAATCTCGCAATCCATGGGATGAAACGATTAATTCCAGCTTTGGTAGGTATTGCACATAGTATAGTTTGTTCCTAAATTTGAAAAGAAATTAGGGAATTATCCCTATGTCTTGTCCGGTTGCTCCAAAACCAAATCAGGAAAGAATTTGAATTTAAATTAGAAGAAAAAGGAAATTAAGATCTCAATTTTATTTAAAGAAAAATTCTTCTTCCCCAAACAAGGAAAGTGGCGGCTATAGGGTTCAAATTGGAACCAAAAACCCTCAACCCACTATTCTTTGAATAAAAGAAAATAGTTATTATATAGTCATCTAATTAAAGTCTATAGAACATGGAATTTTGGAATGGTTAAGGAAATAGAATTATTTAAGTGAGATAATTTTGGAATTCATCATTCTTAAATAAATTCCTCCCCCAAACTATGGACTCCTATTTTCCGAATAAGGAAGTGGTGGTCAGTGGTCAGTCTAGGGAAAATAAAACAAGAAAAGAACCTAAAATAAAATAAAATAATACAAACTTAATATTCATGTAGATAGCATTGAAACCCTAATTATCCAACTAAAATTTCAATACTCTATCCAATAAACGTCTACAATTCTTATGCTTTAAAACATATGAATATTTTCACAAATCTAAATCTTGAACCTAAACTCTCCTTGTGATAACTTATCTATCCAAAATAAATTCGTAACCTAAAGAGCTTTAAGCTATATAGGGTATCACAGGATACTAACGATTCAATTAAAATGATTAATAAACATACATAAGATTAAAATTAATTAAGACCAAATTCACACATAAATGATGCAATGCATGCTCCCAAGCCATGATAAGGTGGGGTTTTACACTAGAGACTATCGACCGGTTCAACTTGATATAAACAATTATATATATGCTTTTACTTAGGGCTTACAAGTTATCTGTTGGTACCTATTAGAAATACAAAAATTATTACCAGTACCACGTACGTGTAAAATAATTAGGTTTAATTCTAAAAAATTCACTATGAAGTCTAAGGTTCTTGTCAAATAGTTACCTAATTATTTAATTTGGACTGTTGGCCCTGTTAGCCCTAAAGGCATTCTCCAATGTTTCGACTTATGACAAACATTAATGATGACTAACTTATGTGATTTATGTGTGAAAGGACATATTTGACCTCAATTCTTCCAAGGCATTCAAATATGACTACTAAGCAACTCTTAAGCAAATGGAACCCAGAGGAGTGATTGATCAAGCATAGCGTCATCTTAAGAGTACATACCATGAAGCCTTTGTGAAAGAACTATAGACTAGGAATCGTTACTAAGGTATTTCTTGTAAAATTCTTTTGTCTCTTTACCTTATGTTCAATTTATTTTTACCTTGAAGTACACAGATAAAATATTTTTAAAAAGTAAGTCTTCAGATGTTTGGATTGAGTAGTTTGGATGGACCTCTGAATCTAAAACTCCATCCAATACTTTGTAACATTTTCAAAATGTTTCTTCTTAAAAAAGTGTCATTTTGGAGTCACCTTTTAGACGAACATCCTTTCATTTTGTGAATTTAAAACCTTGAAAATCCTGACATAATGTAACTAGTCGTTACTAGCCGTTAGGACTTCGGGTTTGACTCTTATAAAAGTCTTTAGAACTCGATTTTGAAGAAAATTTATGTACTATCTTTTTCAAAAACATTCTTACACTTTAGAAGACAAAAATCTCCCTTTTCATTGTACTTCAAAGTGAATCAAAATTGCTCTAAAGGTAAAAAGTATTGGTGCTAATTTGTTCGCATTCTGCTTAAAACTGTGAGCTAGTTCTATAATCTCTCTTCCAATCTATCTTGTATCAAGGTTAAGGACTTAAAACCCAGTTGGGGTGAACAGAACTTTGGTTGTTGTGATTAAAGAGGTCAAGTGTAAAACTAAGTGTGGTAATTCTCTTATGTAAGATTGGTATCACCTGCCACCATTGAGTTGGGAAAAGGTTTTAGTGAGTGTGTTGAAATCCTTAAGTAAGAACTTAAGATAGTGAATGTAGATCATTTGATGATCGAACCACTATAAAATCCCTGAGTTTTATTTCGTCCCTTTTTGATTAAAGTTCTTCACTACTCTCTCATTAACTTTTGACTTTAAATATTCTATTCTCTTGTCACTAAAATCAGTGGGCTATTTATGATCTTTACATTCTAATTTAAACCAACCATTTAAGATCTCAACTGCCCATCTTTGTTTCATATTATTTTATGCTGATCTTAAAAGATTCCTGGTTGCATTCTTGAAATCACAAAGCACTCTTGAAGCTATAAAGCCTTTCTGCTATTTAGCTCGAAGGTTTGTTTATTTGTGGACCAAATTTTTAATCTACTCTTGTTTGCCAAAAACCTTATTCACCTCCTCCCCCCTTCTAAGGGTTTCAATTGGTATCAGAGTGGGGTTCTACATTATCTTTGGCTTAAGAACCTTGTAGCAAAGATCCATATGAGAAACACATCTGCTCTATCTTACATTGAAGGGTCTTCCACAAATAAACCTCCTTTGTTCAATAGAAGCAATTATACATTCTAGAAAAATAGAATGAAGATTTATATTTTCTCAATCAACTTTGAGCTATGGTATCTAATTGAGAATGGACCATTTGTTCCATCAAAGTTTGTTGAAGGCAGAAAAGTGCCTAAATAGAGTGATAAATATGACAACGAAGACATTTAAAAAATGGTCCTGAATTTCCAGGCAATGAATATACTGTGTTGTACTCTTGATGCTAATGAATATAACCGGATTAATGACTGTGACTCAACTCATGAAATGTGGAAACTACTTGAGGTCACCCATAAGAGGACCAATCAAGTAAAAGAATCTAAGCTAGGACTTCTAGCCCAAGACTATGAATTATTCACCATGAAACCAAGTGAGAACATAACTAATATGTTCACTCGATTCAAAAATATTATGAATAGTCTAAAAGCATATAGGAAAACTTACTCCCTTGGAGAACAAAACAGAAAACTACTTGATGCTCTGCCAAAAAGTTGGCAGCCAAAACCTTGGCTATAGTGGAATCTAAAAACCTGAATATCTTACCCACTGAAGAGCTAATTGACTCTTTCTTGACCCATAAAATGAAATTTAAAAGGTTTTAAGAATATGATGATGATAAGAAAGGCAAACGGGGAACAGCCTTGAAAGTAGTTGATGAAGAGCCTAGCACTGATCAAACTGATTTTGACGATGACACTGATTTAGACACAGAAGAATTGGCTATGGTAGCTAAAAAGATTAGAAAAATGTTCAGAAATGGCCATTTCAAAAAGAGTAAGAAGCCTATGAAAAAGAAAGGAGAAACTTCTTCTTTCAAACCTTAACGTTTTAAATGCAAAAGCACATAACATTTCATTGTTAATTGTCTAGTGGCCAAAGAAAAGGAGGTTAAGCAATTCAAAAAGAAAAAAAGGACACCAAATTGAAGAAAGGAAAATGATTGATTGGAATTTGGGATCAAGAAGAATATGAGACTGAAGAAAGCTACGACTCAGAAAATGAAAAAGCTAACATCTGCTTTATGGCTATGGAGGATATGGTAAATCCTACTTCTCCAGATTTAATAACTAATTTGCATACTTTTGATTGTGAAAAACATGATGTTCCTAGTGAATTGCTTTTTGATATGTTTCATGAACTAAAGAAATTGTCTAGAAGAAACAAAGAAATGAAGATAAAAAATGACTTCTTATTGAATGAGAATACAAAGTTGTTAAATGAGAACGAGTCTCACTTAAGTCATATATGAGATTGGACATTGAACAGAATGTTATCATCACTTCCTTACATCATATGTCTTTGAAAAATGAATTCTTTTGTGATAAAATTCGTTCTCTCGAAATTATAGTTAGCAATTTTGACGATATGAAAAATAGAGTCGATGATTTTACCACATGCATTAAAAAATTTACAAATGGCAAAAACAATTTGGAAAATTGCTTGGGGCAAACACACAGTTGGAAACCAAAATGGTCTAGATTATAGGCATGAAATTAAAGTTGAAAACTACAAATCTTGCTTTGTAAAAGTTGCTTCATCATATATGACATATGGCTACTGCACATATTATGAAAAATTTGGACACAAAGCATCTAAGTGTCATATTAGGAAGAATGTGCAATATGGTTTGAAAACTGTTTGGAAGGTAAACGGAACTATCACTAACCCGTATGGACTCAAGAAGATATGGGTATTAAAAGTCACTCTTCCATCTTGTGTATAGGAGCATTTGTTGGACAGGATGAGCTCCACAAAATAGTTTTTGGATAGTGGATGCTCAAGGCACATGACTGGAAATGCTATACTACTAGAAAATATTCAAGATACAAACAATGGATTTGTCATATTTGGAGACAAAAAGAAAGGAAAAATACTTGGCATAGTTAATATTGGTAAGAGATCTTCAACTATCATCAAACAAGTGTTATGAATTGATGAATTAAAGTATAATCTTCTTAGCATTAGCCAACTATGTGATAATGGATGAAAAGTTGCATTTGAAAATGATTCTTGCATTATCATGGATAATTCTAGCAATAGGACTATTCTTGTTGTTAATCGTGTTGGAAATGTTTATGTTCTTTATCTTGATGATCTTGTGGCTCATGACATTAGATATCTCTCTACGAATGATGATTTTCTATCTTTGGCATAGAATGCTAGGTCATGTATGTATTGATTTTCTAAACAAATTATCTTCAAAATAACTAGTTAGAGGACTGCCCGAAAATGAGATTTGATAGAAATCGAGTGTGTGATGCTTGCCAATTTGGAAAACAAACCAAAAACCTCTTGAGCACATATACATGGATTTGTTTGGACCAATGAGAACCACTAGTCTTGGTAGTAAGTGTTAGTGTTGTGCCCTAGAGGCAATCATTTGTACTTTGTATATGGCACATTTGTTTTATAATATAAGGTATTATTTATCTTTTAATTTGTTTTCTTTACTTTCATGTTAAAAAACTGTTAAATAAAGTCTCTAGTACAACATTGTGTTTAGAAAATTATGATAGAGATCATGATGTGAGATTCCGATTACACTGTATAGTGTTAGTACTTAAATAATTCATAATCATAGTATTAATGAGATAGGACATCATTAATGCGTTAAGACTAGCACGTGTTAGACTTCCTTATTTGATTAGGTAGTGGTTCTCATATCCATGAGTATTGAGATACTCAAAAGTTAACATGTGAATGCTTGTTAATAGAACAAGTATATTAGATGACCTGACTGTGAGATAATTATATGGATAACTATTTAGTACCAGTGATAGAATCTCGTTATAGTAAACGTGCAAGTATTCTTAGACTTGAGATCTCCAAGGTACTTTGTTTGTTGAGTATTGTACTTTGATTCCAATCTCTAAAGCCAGATTGAGGGCCGCCTATGGGATAGATATTGGGTACAATGGAGATAAACAAAAAGTAGTTGAAATGGTCAATAAATGATTCACCACTCCTAATAGTAGGAGCGAATATCTCATGGCCACTTGTTGGAATTACTATTCGTGAAATCCTTGGCCAAGGTGATTGTGTATTAGAAATAATTCTAATTGATACACATGTAGAGTAGTGAATTTTTTATACAAGTACTAATATATTTGGATTAGAATTAATATATATTCATATTAAGCTACTTGACTTCCTAGACTCTTAGGTGATCATGATGTGTTGCTAGATACTGCTCATGATTTACTGAATATAGGCTTATTAATTGATGAATTAATAAATCAATCCGCATTAGAATTAATAGGTTAATTCTAAATTATTAAGGATTATTAATCTCAAAGACGTTTGGATTAATTTATATTCGCTACCAATAGACCAGAAAACCTAACAGGTCACACATAATAGAGGATCAAGTACTTAAGGTGTTATTCGATAACATTATGGGGTTAATTGTGAGAAAATAAAGCTATTGTTGTCAAATTATAATTCGTTATAATTTTGGGCCAAATTGTGATTGCTAAAACTTATGGTTTCTAATTACAATTTGTGACTTCTAATTTGATTAGAATTCACATAAACGTGTTTCTGTGCAATTTTGGGGATAACACTAGAGTTAAAAGTTGGATATATTTTTTGATATATCAGGAGAATGGTTCTCTCATTTTGAACAGGAAAATCGTAGAACACACACACAACTTTCCTCTCTCTCTCTCTCGGTTTTCTATTCTTTGAAAATAAGGAAAAAGCCCTAGCCGCCTTCATGTTCTCTGCTAGCATAGAAAATGTTTTGGTTCCTTGAGTGTCCTCGGTGTGGATATTGCTAGAGGGAGTCTTACACTTAGATTCTAGCGGTGAAGACATAGAGCTCTGGTTTGAACTAGATCGCACCTTCAACAATTGAAGTTTGAAGTTTTTGAACAACATATACACATGTATATTTTTCTATTTTTTTAATCTATATCAACACATACATACGATCCTCTTGTCTAGAATCTTTTATTTCCACTGCGTAATGCATATCTAATGCACTTAAGGATTCTAACCTAAGAGGTATATTTATGTAATTGTGGATGACTTCTCAAGATTCACTTGGACCTTGTGTCTTACTCAAAAGGATGAACCTTCTCTAAATTTTCAAAACCACTTAAACGTGTTCCAAATTTCCTTGGTTGTAAATTGATCTTAATTAAAAGTGATAATGGTAGAGAATTTCGCAACCATGACTTCACTAAATTTTGCAATGAAAGTGGTGTTTCACACAATTTTTCAGCTGCAAAAAATCCTCAACAAAATGGTGTGGTTGAAAGGAAAAATAGAACATTGTAAGAGATGGCAAGATTAATACTATGTGAAAACTCCCTTCCAAAATATTTTTGGGGTGAAACTGTGAATACAGCCTGCTATATTATCAACCGAGTTATGCTAAAACCCTTCCTAAGAAAAACTCCTTTCGAACTCATATTTGACAAAGTTCTATCCATTTTATATTTCAAAGTTTTTGGATACAAATGTTTTGTCCTCAATACTCGTGACAACCTTAAAATATTTGATAGCAAATCTGATGAGGCTATATTTCTTGAATATTCTTCCAACAAAAATGTATGTAGAGTATACAATAAGAAAACTCTATGTGTAAAAGAATCTGTACATATTATGTTTGATGAATAGAATATATACTCTTCTAAAAATGATGATGATGCTATATGCATCTCAAAAGAAAAGAGCAGTGAGCAGCATATGGCTCCTCCACTTAATATTCATACCAAAGAAGAGGAATTAGAAGAACAACAAGCTAAAGTGGACAAACAAAGGATTGAAGAGCCCATAAATCAAGATCTGCTAAGAGATTGGAAGTACAAAACAGTCCATCCAAAAGAGCAAATGATAATCCTAGCTGTCGAGTCAAAACTAGATGGTATTTTGTTGATAATTTTGCTATGCTCTCTAGTACTGAACCTAATTGTATTGATGCAACTCTACACGATGAATTTTAGATTATGGCCATGCAAGAAGAGCTGAATCAATTCAAAAGAAATCAAGTTTGGAAGCTCATCCCTAGACCACTTGACTATCCCGTAATTGGTACCAAGTGGGTATTCAGAAACAAACTTGATAAGCATAGTAGTGTTGTCAGAAATAAAGCTAGATTAGTTGTTCAAGGATTCAATCAAGAAGAGATAATTGATTATGATGAAACCTTTGCTCCTATTGCTCAGTTAGAATCAATAAGAATGTTAATTGCACTTGCATCTTTCAAAGGTTTTATGCTCTACCAAATAGATGTAAAAATGCTTTTCTAAATGGTTTAATTGAAGAAGAAGTATATGTGGAACAATCTCCTGAGTTCACTCATGAACGTTTTCCAAATCTTATTTTGAAACTCTCCAAGGTTTAAAATAGGCTCCAAGAGTATGGTAGGAAAGGCTAAGTGGTTTTCTTATCTCAAAAGTTTATTTCAAGAGGCTTAGTTGATCCCACATTATTTATCAAGTTTGAAAATTCTGATGATATCTTGATTGTGCAAATATATGTTGATAATATTATTTTTTTAGCTACAAATGATTCCTTGTGTAAGAAATTTTCCAAGACAATGTAGCAAGAGTTTGAAATAAGCATGATGGGAGAATTTAACTTCTTCCTCAGTCTTCAAATCAAGAAAACCAAAGATAGGATCTTCTTAAATCAAGCCAAGTATGCTAAGGAACTACTCAAAAGCGTTTGGTATGAATGAAGTAAAAGAAATAGGTATATCGATGAGCACATCTTTAAAGCTTGATAAAGATGAGAAAGGTAAAAAGGTAGATGAATTGAAATAAAGAGGTATAATAAGAAGTCTCCTTTATCTTTCTGCCAACCGATCAGACATTATGTTTTCAGTATATATTTGTGCTAAATTTCAATCTTATCTAAAGGAATCTCATCTGTGTACGGTAAAAAGAAACCTTAGATACTTAATTGGAACATATCATTATAGCTTGTGGTATCCTCGAACTAATTCAATTGATCTTATAGGATATATCGATGCCGATTATGCCGGTTGCAAAGTTGAGAGAAAAAACACCAGTGGACACTGTCAATTTTCTGGGACCCTCCATTGTCTAATGGTATAGCAAAAACTAAGCTTGTGTCACCTTTTCGACAAGTGAAGCTGAATACATAGCAGTAGGTAGTTGTTACGTGTAAATTTTGTGGATGAAGAATATCTTGCTTCTCTTTGGGTTAAATTTTAACTGCATGCCTATCTTATGTGATAATACTAGTGTTGTCAATTTAACCAAAAATCCTGTTCAATATTCTAGAACTAAGCACATTGAAATTATGCATCATTTATTAGAGATTATGTGCTTAAATGTGATGTAGGTGTTGAGTATATTTCAACTGATGAACAACTTTCAAACATTTTTACAAAACCTCTGATCGAAGATAGATTAAATCATCTGAGAAGTGGTTTGAGAATTACTAGAATTATGTAACTAACAATTTTGTCAAGGTTTTGTTTGTTCATTCTTGCAGAACTTCTGAAGATATACATTTTAGATAGAGATTTTGGACGCAATATCTGAGAAACATGAATCCAAAATCCTCTCAACTAAACATCTTTTTATTTTACTTTTTGGACGAACTTATTTGGAGTCAATCCAAATCCAAAATAGCAGTAGCCCAAAATTTGTGAAAAGCCTAATTTTTTGTTTTGTTCCAATAAGTCCAAAAGTCACTTTTTTGAAATTTCAATTATCTACGTTTTTAAAAAAAGTGATCATATCTCTAGTGAAAATCTCTGGTTGAAAGTACTTGATTGTACTTATCTACTCTAGAACCTAGGAAATCACAAAGAAAAAAGGTTATTTCTCTCTCTCTCTCCTCTAGAAATCTGAAACCGCCATAGTTCTCTCTACTCCTCTCACATTCGTATCTTCATCTTCTCCAAACTGAATCAAAAAAATTCTTCATCTTTCTCCCACTTCTGTCATGACGAAAGTGTCAAAATCAAACAAAGGAACTGAGCAAAAGACGAAGAAGGGCAAGAAAAGCAAAGCAGCGGCTAAGATAAAAGCTATTGCTACCGCACAACCCGCCACCAAACAAAAAGAAAGTCATTGCTAAAGAAACAACTTCACAATCTAACTCATCAACAGAGCATCCTGTACTAGAAAGCTCTGAAACCCAAGTACTGCAATTTCTTGATAAAAAAAAAATGAATCTAATTTTAATAATTGGTTGTCTAGAAATAGGACTGTGGTCACTGGGCATCGGGTTAATGCTGAGGTATGTTTAAACTTTTCTAACATTCTGAGCATGTTTGAAAATCTTCAATGGGGGGACTTGTTGTCAATTGATGAGAAACTGTACATCTCTCTAGTTTGGGAGTTTTATGCGAACCAGATAAAGGAAGGGTTCGAGGAGACTGGGGGAGATTTTATGATACAATGGTATATCTCTAAAGTAGGATCTATAAACATGGAATTTGACCATCGATTGTTGAATTGGATTTTTGGAGTTAGAGATGGAGGGATTCAATTTTTCGAAATGAACAAATTCCCTGAAAAATCAGACTTATTTGACTTGGGGAAGATTTGAGGCAAGGTTTATTGGTGAGAAGAGTTTTAAGAATTCAAATAATAGAAATTCAAAATGGTTAAATGGTCCTGGAAGGATTTTACACCATATGGTGTCGACTATGATTGCTCTATGTTTTGGGCACAAGACATCAGTAAATATCATGCAAATAATACTAATGTTGGCCTTGTTTGAGGGTAGACAAATTAGTTTTTGGCTTTCTAGCAATTAAGCTCATACTTTAGTCAAGAAACACATCTCACAAGGCACTCCTATATGGCAATCTATTAACCTAAGTCTTCAAGCACTTCAATGTGAATTTAAATACTTGTGCTCTCGGTCAGCTTAAGACAAATGTGTATAGCATGGAATCTTTTGAAAATATGGGATTTGTTCAAGTAAACAAAGAATTGGTCTTACTTAGAAATATGTCGGATTAAGAAAAAGAAAAGCTGTTGAAAATCAAGGTTAAAGGAAAAAGGACTGCACCTACTTCCTAAACGGGGATGAAACAAAAGTCTGAAATATGTGAAGAATCCTCAAGTAAGGGAAAGTAAAATATTGAGGAATGTAGTCTAACTCAAAGCATCTTGGATGCTATAATCAGTTTATTTGAAATGTTTGATGGATTTCGAACAAAAGTCACGACTGAATTACAGAATCTTGGAACCAGATTAAGGAATGTGGGTGAAAAGAAGGCAGGAAAGGATCACAGAGGAACTCCATGATGAACAAGCTCTTTCTGAAGAACAAATGACTGAAAAAGAAACGGCCTCTCCTCAAGTTGAAGATGTAGCTAGTAAGCAAACTGAGCAAGTGTTGGGAATATGCACTCTTAGACTAATTTTCTAATGTAAATATCAAATATTTTAATAAAAGAATTTATTTTCAGAAATCATTTGTGAATTTACATTTTATTTGTGCACAATTTCATTTGGAAAAGACCCATTGTGTTTAAATAAGTGATCCATATGAATGGTGGTCTTTCACAACATGGTATGGATCACGAGCTATTTGAACGCATAAACATTTGTTCTTAACCAATTGATTAGAATGAGAATCTTATCATGTTTAGGTTATTACGTTATAAATTCCAAATGGGAAATGGCTTATCTTTGGCTAGTGAGTAGTCCACTCACTTCATGACATAAGCGTATTACGAATACGTAGAATTGAACCTATAGTAGTGGTTTCTAAATGTACTATATGGTAGAAACCTAGACTACTACCACTATAGCATGGACTAGTACTCTACGACTTGAGTATGAGTTGGTAGTCTGATAAAGTTGGAAGCATATACTTTGATATGCTTTAGTTGAGGTTCTATCGTAGAACTAATATACTTGCATATTGGGTTTATGTAACTAGTTAGTTAAGACAGACTTATACAAGATAGTTTCTACACAATATCGCCCCTTGTGATTGTCTGAATGATCTAAATGTCTAGGGTCTTGGGAAACATGACTTGGATGTTTACTTTAGGGCAGCTCTCTTGGAAAGCGGAAACACTCCAGGATGTCGTGGATTATTAGACTAGATGCCTAAGGATGGTAGATATCATTTAGAGGGGTGTTAGTACACTTCTTCCTCTCTAAATGCACGGTGATGTGTAGATGGGTATTTTAGTCATTTCACCTGCAGGTCGGAGACTTTGCAAATGCAACATTGTCCTTGTGGTCAATATTTCCTTATGATGATATTAAAAAATATTTAAAATGTAAAATACAACTATTTATATAGTAGGGGTATTTTGATCATTTTAGTAGCCAAGGCGATGTGTCTTTCTAGTCCTCGGAATAGTCCGTAAGTCCTAATTAATTTTGGGTTGAGGAATTGGTCTCACTTAAAGAGGGTTTTATTTTATTCAGGAAGTCTAATTTATTATTAGATTGGAATAAAATAAATTGAGAGAAATTTATTATCTGGTTTAATTAATTAATTAATTATTCAAGGTCTAGGTCCAGTTTGAATAATTAGAAAATTAATCTGGGCTTAAACTAGAGGAAAATAATTAATGCTTCATTATTTATTGGGTTATTTATTTAAGCCCAAGAAATAAATAATTAAAGTTTAATTATTTTTTGTTCATTTGGGCTCATTAATTATTTATTGGGTTATTTATTTAAGCCCAGGGAATAAATAATTAATGTTTATTACTTTAGAGCTTTTCGAGTCTAAGAAAAATAATAAATATTATTTTGGCCCAATAGCCTGGATCATAGGGTTTTTCCAAATACGATTCAGAAGAGTTTAGGGTGAAGCTAAACTTACTCTGTTAATAATATTCGGGTGTTTGAAATATTAAATCCCGGGGGATATTGTTATCAGATTAGTTAAGAACTTATTTTTGGCTTCATTACTCTCGGCTCTTTATGTGGAAAATAACCCTTGATTTTCCTAAGGGTTTTCTCCCTTGCTAGTGACTCTCTCTCTCTCTCGTGACTTTTCATTCTTTGTTCTTGGTGTTTTGCTAATAAAACAAAGAAGCTAACCAAGAACATTTAGTCTAATGCTCTCTTCACCCATTGTGTTCACCAACACGAAGTTGGGCAATGGCATACTCCGAGAGCTGAAAAGTCTGGCATTAATGCACCTGAGGAGAAGTAGGAGATTAGTAGGAGAACAACCGGAGGCTTCATCAAACGAGGTAGAAGGAGCTGTCCCTGTGATTCAATCCATTCTTCCACAACCTAAGAGTTTTAAGGCACGCAGAGGTATGGTCTAAATGCTTCCATGTTACTGTTGTTCTTCGTTCATATTTTTCTCTCCGTTTTTTTGTTTCCCGTAAGCATGCTCTCTATTTTTTTCAAACTTATAGCAAGAACTACAACAGGACCAGGGAAAGGAAATAGAGAAAGCAGAAGAAAAAGAGAAGAATAAGGAGAAGGAAAGCGAAGTTCCCATCTCTGCTGCCTTTACTACATTGCAAGCTCCCAAGCCAACCATAGCTGGAAGTTCCTCTGAAAAACACCAGAAGCACGTGGTAGTAAAAAGAAAGTCCAGTCAAATTGCTGGACAACATTCTAAGAAGGGTGTCAGGACTAAGTCTGCAACCATCCACATTTCCTAATTGCCCAATCATGCGTGTTGCTTGCTGAGTTCCTATGCTTGAACAATTTTATTGCTTTCCTTTGATAAACTATTTTATGATTTCTACACTAGTATCTGAATAATTTTATTTCTACACTAATCTCCTGCTGATTTTTTTTTTTTTTTTTTTTTGCTTATATGATTATTTTCTCAATCAAAGATCTACAATATGCGCTCTGTCTCTATTTTCTCTCCATTTGCTCTTTTTATTGTGTCTCTCTTACATTTTGATTGATGACAGGGGGGGGATAAAGTAGGTGGATTGTGAATTGTGAATTGTGAATATATTGTGATAGCTATGAAGAGTATATTGTTGAAGACCAATGTGAATTATGAATGTACAAATTGTGAATACGACTATTTATGAATTGTGAATATGAATGTGACTGTTTATGAATTATAAATGTATAGACTATGAATTGTGACTGCTTATGAGATTTGTGATTATGACTGTTTATGATAAAACTCATATAGACTGAGATGACTGTTTATGGTTATGATTTGAGAATGCAGTCTGTGAAGAATTGGGTGAATTGATGGAGACTATGTTGAGTCGTTGTTGTTATGGAATAAAGAGAATGAAGTGTGGGTATGAGTTTATTGTGCATTTTGACTAATTGAGATTTGGTTGAATAATCTATTTTGAATACGATTGTGATGAGCATTTTGCAAAATGTTTGTTTGGTTGATGAGGCTATTCAAGTGAATACTTATGAAATCTATCTTACCTCTTTTTGGTTTCTATATAAAATTCTCATGCCAAATTTTCTTTTAAAAAAAAATGAATGAGTTCAAAAAAATTCTAGAAAAATTGTTAATCTACACTCTTGAATTCTTGTTATCCTGCACATACACAGGGGAAGTTTTGAATCCGCATTTCTTCAATCCAAAATAGCAATCCAAAAATAGCTTTTTAAAAGGCTAGTTTCTGTCTCATTTTACCCCATTTTGGATGCACGTTTTAGAAGTCCAAATTATTGAAATCCAGACTTATTTTCAAACGCACTTCATAACTAGCATCTCATTATCCTCTGTTTATATGCACATACATTGAGGGGTATTACATCTTATGATTTATCTTCTACACTCCTTTATGTACATAACTTTACAAATTTTGTGTGTGACCTTTGTGCGGCTATTTAATTGTGAAATAATCGTTTGATGACAGGAAGGAGGATACGGAGGTTAGTTGGGCCATAGGCTCATTGAGCCATGTTTATGAGCACATGCTTAAGTTCTCTTGTCTTAATCTCATAAACACTCTTTAAGTCCTATAATGAGGGAATGCATTTTAGTTAAAAATATTCTTATGTTTTCTCTTGATCTAACATGCATGTACTGTATATATCATTATTTTCATGTCACAATCCCATTAAGTTTGTCATCACTCAAAAAGGGGGAGATTGTTAGCCCTAAGGGCATTCTCTTATGTTTTGACTTATGACAAATATTGATGAAGACTAACTTATTTGATTTACATGTGATAGGATATATTTGACTTCAATTCTTTCAAAGCATGCAAATAAGACTACTAAGCAAGCTCTTAAGCAAATGGAACCCAAAGGAGTGATTAATCAAGCATAACGTCATCTTAAGAGCTTGCATATCGTGAAGCCTTTGTGAAAGAACTATAGATTAGGAATCGTTGTTAAAGTATTTTTTGTAAAATTCCTATGTTTCTGTACCTTAGGTTCAATTTATTTTTACCTTGAACCATACAAATAAAATGTTTTTAAAAAGTAAGTCTTCAGATGTTTAGATTGAGTAGTTTAGATGGACTTCTGATTCCAAAACTACATCCAATACTCTGTAACATTTTCAAAATGTTTCTACTTAAAAAAAATGTTATTTTGGACTGGACGGACATCCTTCTACTTTGTGAATCCAAAACCTCGAAAATCTTGACAGAAAGTAACTAGCCGTTGGGACTTTGGGTTTGACTCCTATAAAAGTCTTTAGAACTTGATTTTGAAGCAGATTTTTGTGCTATATTTCTCAGAAATATTCTTGCACTTTAAAATACAAAAATATTCCTTTTCATTGTGCTTCAAAGTGAATCAAAATTGCTCCAAAGGTAAAAAGTGTTAGTGCTAATTTGTTCGCATTCTGCTCAAATCTGTGAGCTATTTTTGTAATCTCTTTTCCAATCTATCTTGTATCAAGGTTAAGGAGGTAAAACCCAGTTGGGGTGAATCTTGGTTATTGTGGTTAAAGAGGTTGGGGGTGTAAAACCAAGTGTGGTAATCCTCTTGTGTAAGATTGGTGTCATCTACCACTATTGAGTTGGGAAAAGGTTTTAGTAAGTGTGTTGAAATCCTTAAGGAAGAACTTAAGGTAGTGGATGTAGATCATTTGAAGATCAAAACACTATAAAATCCTTGAGTTTCATTTCGTCCATTTTTGCTTAAATTTCTTCACTACTCTCTCACTGACTTTTGACTTTAAATGCTCTATTCTCTTTTCACGAAAATCAGTGGGCTATTTATGATCCTTGCATTCTAATTTAAACCAGCCATTTAAGATCTCTACTACCCATCTCTATTTCATATCATTTTGTGTTGTTCTTAAAAGATTCATGGTAGCATTCATGAAATCGTAAAGCACTCCTGAAACTACAAAGCTTTTCTACAATTCAGCTCAAAAGTTTGTTTATTTGGAGACCAAAATTTTAATCTACTCTTGTTTGCCAAAAACTTTATTCATTCCCGCTCTAAGGTTTTTCAGGCCCCATATTGAATAATAAATATTTTCATTCAAATAAATGATTTAGATGGAGTTAAATAGATTAAGTGCAATGTCTATAATGTCCAAGAAAAAAAAGTAGAACAATAGTTAGTGGAGTTAGGTAGTAATTTAGGATTGATGAAGTAAATTATAAGAAAAACATATTAAGGGTTAATTTTATTACTTCTTTAAAAATTATGCAAGGATGAAAGATAAATTTTAAAGGGACATTTTTAAAATATTTTAATTTTTTTTGAAAAAAATCAAAATTTCAAGAAACTTTAGGGAAGGCGAATGTCACTCCCACCCTCCCCTCGCCTCCCCACCTCTCTTTGATTCCATCTCTAAGTGAGGCAATAACATTAATATTTAGGTACTCATTGTTAATTGAACAAATATATTTTAATTTAATGGGATGGTGATCAAGTAGTTATCTGTAATTTTTTTTTTTTATCATTTGGGGGTGGGGGGGTGGGGAGGGGATAGGGGTTAAAAAATAATTTAATAGTGGTTAGATTTTTGTGGAGTTAGTACAAATGAGTAATTGTAAAAATTAAAGGTTCAGTTGGGAGTAGGGGTTAAAAATTAAATTTTTGTGAAGTTAGTATAAAAAGGCAATTATCAAAAGTAAATGTTCAGATGGTTGTTTACATTTGGAATATCTATAGGCATATATGTGTAGATACTTCTTTAAGAATATATATATGTGTGTGTGTGTGTGTGTGTGTGTGTGTGTGTGTGTGTGTGTGTGTGTGTGTGTCGGTATTTATATGTATATGTATAGGTAAAAAAAAATCTCATCCGATATACACAAATTAGGATTTATAGGATCTTTTCAAGGATTATGCTAAATAAATTTTACATGGATCTATATACCATTTAAGAAACAAGTCTTATTTCTACACCCACTTACTTATGAAGGAAAGAAAGTTACATGATAATAGGGCAATGAAAGCTTGCAAAGGACACAAGAAGTAGCGAGCAAGTCCTAAACTTTCTACTAGCAAAGCCTTAGTGCGCCTCTTTCTCTAAGAATAAGGTAGGTTTTGAATTATGGTTTCTACTAGTTTTCTTTCTTCTCATTCTTGTAGGTTTTTCCTTCTCTCGTAATGTTTAGCATTTTCAAATTATTAGTGCAACATGAAAATGTGAACCTCATAAGTTTAAATAAGTTAATTGATTGTCTAGATGGTAGATTTCATCCATAAAAATTCACTTGCATATAAGGAAAAAGGGAAGGGTGGAAGAAGAGAATAAGAGGGGGAAAAAGGGGGGGGGGGAAGAAGGCTGGATATATATATATATGTATATATATGTTGGATTGTATGCCCTCTTAGACTAGGTTTCTGATGTAAAATCGAATTATTTAATAAAAGAATTTATTTTCAGAAATTGTTTGTGAATTTACTTTTTGTTTGTGCACGATTTTCGTTTAGAACAGACCCATTGTGTTTAAATAAGTGATCCAGGTGAATGGTGGTTTTTCACAGTAAGGTATGGATCACGGGTTATTTAACACATAAACATTTGTTCTTAACCTATTGATGAGACTGGGAACCTCATCATGTTTAGGTTATTATGTTATGAATTCCAAATGGGGAATGGCTTACCTTTAGCCAGTGGGTAGTCCACTCACTTCATGACATAAGTGTATTTCGAATACGTAGAATAGGACCTGTAGTAGTGGTTTCTCAAAGTACTATATGGTAGAAACCTAGACTACTACCGCTACAGCGTGGACTAGTACTCTACGACTTGAGTATGAGTTGGTGGTCTAGTGAAGCTGGAAGCATATACTTTGATTTGCTGTAGTTGAGGTTCTATCATAGGGCCAATATACTTGCATGTTGGGTATGTGTGACTAGTTAGTTAAGACAGACTTATACAAGATAGTTTCGCACTATATCGCCCCTTGTGGTTGTCCGAATGGTCTAAATTATCCAGGGCCCCGGGAAACATGACTTGGATGTTTGCTTTAGGGTAGCTCCCTTGGAAAGCGGAAACACTCCAGAAGTCGTGGATCATTGGACTAGAAGCCTAAGGATGGTAGATGTCATTTAGAGGGGTGTTAGTACACTTCTTCCTCTCTAAATGTACGACGATGTGTAGAGGGGTATTTTAGTCATTTCACCCGTAGGTCGGAGACTTTGCGAATGCAAGCATTGTCCTTGGGGTCAATATTTCCTTATGGTGATATTAGGAAATATTTAAAATGCAAAATACAGCTATTTATATAGCAGGGGTATTTTGGTCATTTTAGCGACCAAGGCGATGTGTCTTTTGGTCCTCGGGATAGCCCGTAAGTCCTAACTATTTTTGGGTTGAGGATTTGGTCTCGGTTGAAGAGGATTTTATTTTATTTTGTTTTATTTTATTTTATTCGGAAGTCTAATTTATTATTGGACTCGGAATAAAATAAATAAATAAATAAATAAAATAGGAGTTGAGAGAAATTAATTATCTAGTTTATTTGGTTAATTAATTATTCGGGGCCTAGGTCCAAGTATGAATAATTAAGAAATTAACTCTGGGCTTAAACTAGGGGAAATAATTAATGTTTAATTATTTATTGGGTTATTTATGTAGGCCCAAGAAATAAATAATTAAAGATTAATTATTATGGTTCATTTGGGCTCATTAATTATTTATTGGGTTACTTATGTAAGCCCAGAAAATAAATAATTAATATTTATTATTTTGGGCTTTTTGGATCCAAGAAAAATAATAAATATTTATTTGGCCAAATAGCTTGGACCTTAGGGTTTTTTCCAGATACGGTTAAGAGGAGTTTAAGGTTAGGCCAAACTGTTTCTCAGGATAACATCCGGATATTTTGAAATCCTGGGGATATGTTTATCAGAGATTGAGAGACCTAATTTTGGCTAAATATAAACAACTCTTTGAAAAGAAAAAAAACCCTAATTTTTTTTTCCTTCCCAAGAAAAGACTCTCACGTGAGTCTCTCTTTTCCTCTCTCAAAAGGTCTCTTCTTCTTCTTTTTGGTTTTTCTCTTGTTCTTTGCTAATCAATAGCGAACGAACCAAGGAGAATTGAGACCCTTCCTCTTCACCATAGTGTTCACCGACTAGAGATTAGGCTGAGGAATATCCCGAGAGCTGGAGAGCTAAGCGTTAATGCAAACAAGACGAAGTCGAAGGCTAGCGGGTGTTCAACCGGAAGCTCCTTCAACTGTGCAAAGCGAGGCGATTCCAGCCGTTCAATCTGTTCCTACGCAACCTAGGAGGGTTAAGGAACCCAAAGGTATGATCTTCATGCTTCCGCATGGCCTTTATGGCTCGCGTATAAATTTTTTTTTGGTCTCTGTTTTTATCCGTCCATGGCTCCCTGTGCTGCGTTTTGCCCATCAATATAGGCACACGCACATGTATTATGAAACCTAGTAATTGAATGTACATAAATGCCCTTAATTCTATTAATGTTAATAGAAAAATCACCATTTGCTCAAATTTATTAGATCGAAGATATATTTGCCCAATCCAATAGTTTAAGGGCAGAAACCAAATTTTGGAAATAGTTTGTGACTAGTGCACGATATCTTTTATTAGTAGCTAATACCCATATGTCAAAGATTTTCCTCCACTAGTGCTTCATTTTGTACAAGGTTTTTTTTTTTCTTAACACCACACCAAAAAGGGTGGTGAAACTTTATTAAAAAATCAAGTAATTACAGAGATGTAAGAGAAATTAAAATCTTGAAATATGAAAACCCCTGGCTTTTTGTCTAGTAACTATACGATGTGAGGAAACAGATTGCACTTGACTCCATTTACCTTTCTTGGATCAAATTGGGATGAAATCATCTTCATCATAATAATCAGCTGCATCCTCAACTAAATCTATAAACAAATCCAAAATAGGCATATGAGTCAACTGATGAGCTTTTTCCTTATGTAATTGCTTAGCCTTCTTCTAAACCTCAACTAGGAAATCCTAACAAAGCGATTTTTTATAAGAGAAAGAGTCTAAACAATAACCACTAGAAACACATTTTTTACCTCTGGTTTCACAAACCTTGGGCTGCAACATTTGGGAACTAATACATATATCATCCTTAGAAACTTTGGGTAAGGAACCATCAAGATTAGTATGTAGAATAATCTGACAATTAGAATAATTCTGCTCTTCCCTTTGTACAGCAGTCTCACATACATCCATGGGCATTTGCTGAAAACCAAGTTCTTCATTTTGTCCATTAGTAACATGCATGTGGGAATTGGTCTGTTGAGCTATCTGAATGACATTAATAATGGAATCCAACTACTCATCAAGAATAGCCAGATCAGCTAACAAATGGCCATTAGATTCAGTAATGGGCTGAGAATCTTGCATGGGAGAAGGTTGGATTGGAGATATCGTGTCAACTTCAAAGTGGCATAGGGAATCCTGTTGTTCGTGCTACACTTTGCAAGGGACTCCTAGTATTACTTGCACATCTACATCACTTAGGATATGTTGAACTACAACAAAGACTGGAATGATTGTCTGTTAATCGTGCAATGGCAATGCTGTTCTTATTTCAGGTGAAGAACCCACAACTGTTGGACACGTGAAAACATTCTGAGTGCTTTTTCCCCATAGATGTAGAGCTTGAGAGTCAGACAATTGTGGAGATTATTGTATATCAGGCACCTTATTAAGAAGAAACACTTGAGAATTATCAAGAGAGCTTTAATTTCCAAGTTGGATAGGACTTGATCTTTGATTTTTCGTAGGACTCTTCACACTAAAAATCCTACTCAGTATGGACTCCCCAGCTGACTGCCATTACAGTAGCGTCAATCCTTTCTCCGACTAGATGACCGCCGGAAGCTCTTCTACATGGCATTTGTTTTCCATTACTTGGGTTGATGTCTAGAGGCTTATTTACTTCCAGTTTATGCTGGTTTTCTTTCACAATCCAACATTGTGTCTTCTTGTCATTGCTATCTGGTTTATCAACTCTAAGAGGTCTTTCCATTGAAGTCCCACATTCTAAGACAAATGGCCCAATCATTTGCAATCCTTATAGTAGAAAAAAAAAAATCCTCCATTACCATCACCAATCCAAATTAGTTAGGGAAGTGGCTTTAAGAGATCTATTTCAATGTCAATTCATGCCACACTAGGCTGTGTGAGTTGAGCAGTGGAATCATCTAACTTGAGGGGTCTGTCTAATATAGAAGTAACAGAAAATAGTGTAGATTTAGTAAACAGATTATAGCCAAATGTTCTAATGAAACCTAGATAGGAACAATCGATGGATTGATATAAGCTAAAATTACTATTATTTTTCTAGTTATTTGAAGTTGTTTTGAGATACTTTTGTTATAATAACTATGTATATTCCTTCATATTTAATATTTTGCTTATAAAAAGTATTTTTAGCAAATTTGTGTAAATTTGAGTTAAATTCGAGTAAAAAGTGAACAATTCCAGAATGCACCTGGTGCCAGGCCCAACTAAGGGACAAGGCACCGGGTCCATTCTAGTCAAGTAGAGGAAACCGAGCAACTTCAGGAAGAAAATAGAATAGACCTGGCACCGGGTCAGGTAAGTGGATATTTTATAGGGTTGTTGGTTAATTTTATATCTATAAGGAATTATGCTTAATGCATTTTTTGATTATGTTGGTTTGATTGGGAAATTTGCTAATTTAATCAAGGGATAGTGATTCCATAGTTTGGAAGAAAAGTGGAGTCTACATAAGTAAGTTCATGACTCGGGAAACGATTAGATCTTATTTAAATTCCTTCATAGTACCAAGATGATAATTAATTGTGATAAGTGCTAATCAATCATTGTTATGTCTTTGAGGATTTCTATCTATTTACATGTTTTTTCTCCTTATTCTTACTCCTTGATAATCCTTGTGACTTGTCTTGTGTGAAATTGATCTATTCTCTGGTATATTAGGTTAGAGTTTTATTTATCTCTTCTTATTTTATTGGCAAAACAATAAGGATTTGGGTAAAGTACGATGGGAGCCTAAGTTCTCGTCGATTCGATATGTGCTAGTCCCTATGCTACACGATAGGTATACTTGCCCGTATGTATGGTTTTAGTGGTTAGCATTTTATTAAATCTTGATTGATTGTATACTTTGTTAGTAATATTTTTTACACTAAAAAACACGCATTAAATTTTTGGCATCACTACCTGGGAACAATATCATGAAATCTTGGATTTTGTTGATTTAACCATATTTATATATTTATATGTCCATATGTCTATATGTAAATATGTATATATGTTCTTTGTGTAAATCGATGTTCTATCTTGTTATTTGTAATATTTTGTGACTTAATTGATTAGCTTACTTCATGTTGTACTATAAATACCACTAACTTTTGTATTTAGATAGTTTGTGAATGTGTGTGTTTTTCTTTTCTTTATTTTTCTATTATTTATTTTTTCCCTTTTATTTTCTATTTTCTTTGTTTTTTTATTATTTTTGTTTATTTTTATTTTCAATTTGCTTTTTTTTTTCATTGACCGCGAAATTGACATCATCATGGACAACTACTTTTGGACATAAGATCAAATGAGCTATAATGACTAGAATTTGGCAAATGTGCAAACTTGGATTGACACTTTTTGTGAGACATCACTTGAAGCCTCAATACATTCTTTTGTTGCCAATACAAATTCCTCCATTAAGTGGCATAAAGAAGCATCCCAACATATGAACCATCAAAGAACACAACTAGTCAAGTTGGTTGAGGATGCCATAAAGGCCTATAAGCTTGAACAAGAGAATCTCTAAAGAAAAGAAAGATGATACGAGGAACAATTATCCAATGTGGAAAGGGAGGTATCTTCTCTATGTGCTAATAATTCTAATCTCTCTTTATCACATGATTTTTTAGATTCTTCTCAATTCTTGGAGAACAAGGGTCCAAATGATGATGTGTTGAATTTATCATGCTTCAAGGAGTTGGATCTTTCAACGCTACATCGTAAGAAGTCCTTGGAGGACGGTGGTAATTTCTTCCATTCACCCCATTCAAATGGAGGTAACTTAGTTTTTGTAGATGTGTTGAAAAGTACTGATTTCTTGATCCCATCTTTAAGAACTCAATTGCTAAGTTTTAAGGAGAATTTTAATTGTGACAAATCTTTTGAAGCGATAAATGGTGATTCTAATATTTATACACTTTTTAGACATAATTTACATCTTTGTATTGGGAACATGATTTGTATGTCTAAAAAGGTGCTACAGACAGGGGTTATACATTTACATTCATTGCAACTAATATTTTCCATGAACCCTCCAGTTTTCAAAATCCTCTCTTATTTCTACTTTTATCATGCCTACCTTTTTCATTGAGTATTAATTTCTTTTACAAAGATTTGATGAGGAAGCATGGTGAGTGGAGAGAGTGTTTTTTTTATGTGTTTTGGGTTTGTTTTGAACTTGGACTTCTTTAGGTCTTTTGGTCATTCTTTTGTTTTATCTAAGTTCCATTTTTAGTTGTTAGTTGTTATTCTCCCCAAATAAGAAAAATATTTTCCATCTTAAGTTTGGGGGAGTAAGTCATGTCTTTATTTGCTTTCTTAGAATTTTTTTATATTTTTCTTTAGTTTGTTTTCTTTTATTTATGTGTGTTTTTATTTTGTTATTATTTTCCTTGTATTTATGTTTTGTTTTATAGGTAGGAATATAGTCTCTTGAACAAGCCTTTCTTTCTATTTTCAGTTTTGATATCTATTGGCACTGTATTGCACTTGAGAAGTATTGTTTAAACTTTCTATCCCTTTATTATTGTTAGTCCCTCTGGAGATGCTATCTTGTGTTTATTTTTGCCAATGAGGACATTGTCCAATTTAAGTATGGGGGAGTGATTTGGTGATATTCTTTGTCTAAGTTTTTATCAATTATCTTTGTGTTTTCTTGGTTTTGAAATACTTTGGAAAAATTTGGTGTAAAAGATTTTGATTGAAAAACAACTTTGTTGCAAGTTCCTTGAAAGTTTTAAATAGTTGAAGATTTAAAAGTTTGGAACTTTTGGAGCTAATTCGCAATGGAAGTATTTTCTTTTCTCTATTCTTCCACTTTATTGATTTTGATGTTCTTGGCTTTGCTTTCATTATTATATCTTTGGCCATTGAGGACAATGTCCAGTTTAAGTGTGGGGGGAGAATGAGGTTGAAGATATTTTTCCATATCATTTTTGTGAAAATTTTTCAAAATTTTAGTGGTTTTCATTGATTAGCAAGGTTGTAATTCTTTTTCTTACTTGGATATGATTCTTTGTCATTTATTTGGTGGATTTTTATGAAATTGGTTTATTGGATAGGATATTTTTCAAGACTTGAGAATTTTGATTAATCTTATTTATGCATTGGTGTTTGAATGTTATTTGACTCATTTAGTTTGAATATAGAGGATATGATGAATATGGGAAGACTTTATTGACTAACTCTTGTATTATGAGTTTAAATTTTACTTAGCTTTGAGTTGTGATGAGGAATATGAGTTGATAAAAGATCTTTGAGAGGAAAGATTGTGGGAAAAAAAAATTGTGAAACATTCTTATGAGTTGAAAAATTGAAAAAATGAGTTGGTTGTTTTCTCTTTAAAGATGAGAAAAAAATTATTTTTGCTTGTTATGGGAGCCAATACGGATAGTGAAGAGAAATCCATTTTCTTGAGGCTATGAATTCCCAAAAGCAAAAGAAAGGAATATTGTTGGAAAAGATGATGAGTGATGACTAAAAGGGGGGCCAATACGGTGTGTGAAGAGAAATCCATGCACTTGAGGCTATTAATTCCCTAAGTCATTGAAAAAATAGAGAGAAAAAGATTGGAGTGCTTTCCTTATATAATGACTTAAGTTGTGCAGTTTTTGGATCTATAATGCATGAGTTGGTAGATAGCTTGACTTATGTGATTCATGTTATCTATATTTGTACTTGAAGAGTGAAATAATTTTCTTAGTCTATGGTATACACTTGATTAATTTGACTTCAAGAGTTTTGTGATGTCTTGTCAAATGTTTCAAAGTTTGAATTGTTTTCAAATGATATAAAGGACAAGAGATGTATCTAAAGTTTGAAGGGAAGTTATAATCCTTGATATGATGTAAGAAGATTTTGGAATGAATAAAGACTTATGCTTTTTTGATAATTTTTCTTGACTATAGTGTTTTGCTTGAGGACAAGCAAAAATTCAAGTGTGAGGGTATATGATAAGGGCTAAAATTACCATTATTTTTCTAGTTATTTGAGGTTATTTTGAGATACTTTTGTTATAATAACTAGGCATATTCCTTTCTATTTGATATTTTTCTTGTAAAAAGTGTTTATAGAAAATTTGTGCATATTTGAGTTAAATTCGAACAAAAAGTGAACAATTCCATAATGCACCTGGTGCCAGGCCCAGCTAAGGGACAAGGCGTCGAGTCCATTCTGATCAAGCAGAGGAAATCGAGCAACTTCAAGAAGAAAACAGAATATACCTGGCACTGGGTCGGGCAAGTAGACTAGGCACTGGGTCTATTCTGTCCTGCCACTAAAAATAGAGCAAAAATCCAGAAGAAGAACAGACTGTTCCTGGCGCTAGGTGGGTCAAAGGTACCCGATGCCAGGTCCACTCTAGAAGACGAAAATTCTATGAACGAATTTAGAAATTTTTCAAAGATTTCGGTATTTTCTAATTTCCACTTGGCCATAATCTCTCAAGAAATGAATTTAACATCAAAGAGACTTATAAAAACAAGATAAAACACAAGAGGAGATATATAGAGAAAGATAGAGAGATGAATCCAAGAGCTACAATTCAAAACACTCATTAAAGAAGAGATTCACCAAATTAAGGAGGGTTGTTCAAGAAAGTCTTCAAGGGAGAAGAAGGAGGTTTGTCTATGAGTGTTTTCTTTTACCTTTGTTTTCTTTTTCTTAAACAATTATGTATTCAATATTTTCATTGTAATTTGACAATATTTTGGGATTCATGACTTATGTATTAACTTCGCTACTTGATCAATTTTCTATCATTCTTATTATTTGATTACTTGTGATCATGGAAGAATCAAGGAAGTTAGATTTGCTTCTAATTAACTTGGGAAACGACGTCAGGAGTTTATTTAATTTTATTGATTTCATATTTATTACTTCTTAACGGACTTGGGAAACAAAGTTAAGATCAAAGAACTTAAGTACTCAAAGGTTAGTTAATTTTTCCTAGAATATAGGGTTGTTGGCTAATTTCATGTCTATAAGGAATTATGCTTAATGCATTTTTTGGTTATATTCATTTGATTGGAAAATTTGCTAATTTAATCAAGGAATAGTGATTCCATGGATTGGAAAAGAAGTGGAGTTTATACAAGTAAGGTCATAACTTGGGAAACGATTAGATCTTACTAAAGTTCCATCATGGTGCCAAGATGATAATTAATTATGATAAGTGATAATTAATTATTGTTATATCTTTGAGGATTTCTATCTATTTACATATATTTCTCCTTATTCTTACTCCCTGATAATCCTTGTGACTTGTCTTGTATGAACTTCATCTATTCTCTAGTATGTTAGGTTAGAATTTTATTTATCTCTTCTTATTTTATTAGCTAAACAATAAGGATTTAGGTAAAGTAAGGTGAGAGCCTAAGTTCTTGTGAATTCGATACTTGCTAGTCCCTATTCTATACAATAGGTATACTTGCTCGTATGTGTGGTTTTAGTGGTTAGCATTTTATTAAAACTTGATTGATTGTGTAATTTGTGGGTAATATTTTCTATACTAAAAAACACGCATCATGGATCATGAGAAAAGCGAAAATCTTTAGTCCACTTTAGAATCCTCATAGGAAATCCCATCAGATACCACAAATTCTTCATCCAAAGGCACATAAAATCTTCTTCTTTCTCAAGCCGAATCAAGATATGCTTTAAGTCTAGCCAACCAATTCGTACCTCTCCCTTTAAGCCAATAGTCCTGAACTCTTTATGAATAGCCTCCATGGAAGGCGTGCCTTGCGCAAATTTGCCAATCAGTGAAAAACGAAATGGCTCAACAAGAAAAGAAATTTCTTTCTTAGAAAAATAAATTGCTGGTTCACCCTTGTATTCTATTATTGGCTTGATACCAACCTCAATTGGTAGAGATGCATACTGGAGAGGAGAAAAGGGAGGCAAACGATCACCTATGCATTTGGAGAGTAGGAAAGGGAGGAAAATGATCGTCTACCCCATCCACTATCAATGGAAGCCGGCGAATGGCCAGCCTCGTCCAACACCATCAAGATGACGACAGAAAAGCGTAAATATTTTTTGAAAAGTTTGGAGATCTCATTCTCTCAAGATTTTCCATTCACAAAGCAAAGTTGATTCCCTAAAATTTCATTATTTATTAGAGACTGCTACTCTGTCCATTGAATATTTATCACACAATGCAATATTCAATTTCAAATAGAATGAGTATAACAAGATTCAAAGAATGAAAAATCATCATTTTTTCTACACCTAGGCATGCAAATCAACTTGAAGCCTCATAATAGAACTAAGATATAAAAAACACCAAGCTTCCTATTATTCACAAAATAGTGATTATTTTCTTACAATTCTAATAGAAATTCAAATTCAGACAAGAGTGAAGGCAGCTCTAATAATAAACTGATGAATCTCACTTTTTCCAAAGATCGATTGCAATTTTGTAATTGGACTCTTTATGTTATATTAAAAAGCATGTTAAAGTTGGCTACTTATTAAACCATGAGACAAAATTCAATTAAAACTAAACCATGGGCTCTTTACAAGCAAGTTTATATTCCACCACGATAAGAAAACAGAATGCTCCTGATTGGGTCCATTGCTTGATATCATTGCACTAAAGAAGGTCACAATATAGTGGCACCACAAAAATGAAAAACCTTCATTAGTCAACTCTTCATTTGATAATCATATAATGAAGATTTTTCACAAGATTTTGATTGATAATATGTCACCATTGAAGCATGTGTCACCATATTCATAAGCTAAAAACATATTATTCATCTTTTTGACCTATAAATCTACCACCGAAATATTATACTGCTTTAGGAGTTGTTATGTGTGTGTGTGTGTGTGTGTTTTTTTTTTTTTTTGAATAACTAAATCAAATAATGAAGTGTAACTTGAATACTTTTCTCCTATCTCTCCATTTGTCCCCTAAGGTGCCATATAAAGGCAACACGAAGCACAATTCCTACAGAGAAACAAGGAACCGAAGCATACCCACCAACAACAAAAAATAGGCTTATATTAGTAAAGCAAACTTAATTTTAATGTTAAATATGTCAAACTGCTTCAAAATGTAACTCCTGATGATGCAATCACCATAGATGTTTTAGAGTGTCTTACACATGCAAGAAAATCATGAAACAAAAATTTTCTTCTATGTTTGCTGAGCAGATCAATCTTCTGTAGTTTCAACTAATTGAATGGGAGACATTAGATCTATATGAAGATGACTTCTTTAAGTGTTACCTTGAGTTTCATTCCATTACTTTCTATGTTTAGTAGACATTTTAAAATCATAGGACTTTTCTTGGCAAGTAATGTAATTTGAAAGGGAACATAACATAAACTAATAGTTTCATGAAGCCTCTTTAACTTGGATATATTAGACAAAATCTAACTAGAAGAAATTATGCATACCATGATTTATAGAAAATAACCACCAAGTAACACTTCACCGGGGTACCACATGTTATAAATGTAAACAATAATACTAGAAACTTGTTCCCTTGTGATAGTCTAGCTATGATATGGCTATAAATTTGTTTAGAGTTGCTTTTACCTATTATTTTATATGATTTTTGTTCATGTGGGCTAACTTTTATTGAGTTTAGACTCCGAACACCATAGTATACTATTCTTTAAAAAAATGATAAATAAATAAACAAATAAATAGTATATTATTCTTAACTTCCGTCAGGGCAAGAAAGGATAAATTTATGGCAAGAAAATTCAAAGAAAGGTCACAATGGAGGCATTTAATTGAAGATTGGCAAGGTTTATAAACACCAACTTAATCCCAGGAAAAATTTTAAACTTTCCTATGCATTTGTTAAAGAAGTTTCATTGAATTCCAAAACAATCATTAATTACCATTGGATAATGATACTTTCATAGTGATACTAGTACAACTCCTCTCAAAAAGTTAAAAGGTTTGAGATACCTTTCTTTAAGTAATTATGACTTATGGGCAGCTACTACAAGTTTCCATATGGTTAGCCGAGTTTGTTAAATTAGTTTGAAAATCCCTTGTATTTTCAATTCTATTTTGGGGGGTAACAAATAATTCAGTGATTGTCTAAAGCTTCATCTAATATATAACATAGGCTTATAAGCAAGATACTTACCCTCATCCCTCATCCCACCTCCCACCAAAAAATAATTAAATAAAAATAAAAAATAATGTCTAATATAAACAAATATATAACAAGTAGTAGCTACAAAACAACCCAACCAACAAGAACAAGAAATGTAGATATCTGAGATAAGAAAGTGATACTATAAGATGTACATAAAATTGGTAGTCATATTAGAGAATAAGCTATGTAGTGAAGAGTTATCAAAAGCCATGAAAAAGTACAAAACATGAAAAACAAACCATTTACAAAAATAAAACAGGAAAAGTATACTGAAAGAAGCTTACAAGTAAAGAAGTTGCCCAGCCATGATTGCCATTTGGTTCATTAAAATTCCACAAAAACTTGGCCATTTCTCTCCTTTTTTGTCAGGTGAAGGATAAGGATTAACTCTGCTCAATGGCTACATACCTTGATGGATCCTCAAGTTTCGATCTAAAATCCCCAGCACCTTATACAATTAAATAGTTTCAAATAAAAACATGAAATACCTAAAAAAGACATTTCCCATGGTTCTTCAATTACTTCACTACAAGAAAAAAGACCTTTGCTGACAAAAAAATTTCCTCACTAAAGGCCAAAGTTTCCTAACTAAAGGCCTTTAGCAAGGAAAAAGATTTCCCGTGCCTTTCTCGCTAAAGTGCCCTTGCTAAAGCCTCGTGATGACAAAACTTTGAGTTTTGTTGCCAAAGAGCCCCCTTTAGATAGGAAACTAAAGCCTATACTTTTTGCTAGGAAAAATTTCCTAGCTAAAAGTGAAAATAATTTGTCGCTAAAGGTTTTAGTTTTGTCACTATGATGATTTTTAGTGACAAAAATGTTTCCTTGCTAAAATTTGATCACCAAAAATATAATTTTTTTTAAAAAAAATTGAATATAATAGTGAGAAATTTTTTTTGAAAAATATATATAAAAATATTTTTATAAATTTTTTGTCGAGGAAAACTTTGTCACAAATAACCATCAATGGCAATAAAATTTTTGTCATTGGCAAGAAAAGTTTCCTAGCCAAAAGTCATGCTCTTTGGCGAGGGAAAAAGTTTCCTGACCTTTGGCGAGGGAAAAAGTTTCCTCGCTAAAACCACACCTAATTTCACACTTCGAACCCTAGTCGGCGGGAGTGCAATGTACGCACTCAATCGCTGGGCCAAACTTCATTTTTTGTCATAGCCTTTTTTTTTACTTAAATTATTTGCAAAGTTTTATTTGAATTTTTTTAAAAAACATTAGCATTATAACAAAATATAATAATAATATTAAGTGTACTAGTAAAACAACTTATTCAATATAATAAGTTATTATATATATATATATATAATTTTAAAAGTCAATATGATATTAATTATATCATTATTTTTAATAAATTATGTCATTGCTTTTATTAAATAATTTTAGAGATATAGATCAATTAGAAAAAAAGACTCACACACACACACACACACACACACACATAATATATATATATATATATATATATATGTATACATATATATATCATATATCTACACACATATATATACATCCCACATAAATATACATATATATACACACACATATATAAATACATTAATATATATATATATATATATATATATACACTACAAATATATATATAGAATAAAAAATAAATAATAATATAAATTCCCTATCAATATATATTATTCAATAATATATGATAATTTGGACATCTATGTACATTTGGATAAATTTAAATAGTAATTAATTTATTTATTACATATTTAAATATATATATATATGTATGTATGTATACTTATATACTTATATATACACACATATATACTAGGGAATAATTGCAAAATGTTTTGGGGTACATATTGTAAATGTTTTAAAATTTAGCGACCAATCTAAAATTTTTTTTTGTGGTCATACAATAAATATTCAAAAATTTAGGGACTAATATTTTGTAACATTTTTGGGGGTCATTTTATAAAAATTAAGGATTAATTTAAAATTTTTTGGGGGTCATTTTGGAAATATAAAAAAATTGAGGGACCAAAATATATTCAAATATTCATTATATTCATATATATATATATATATATATATATATGTGTGTGTGTGTGTGTGTGTGTGTGTGTGTGTGTGTGTGTGCGTGCGCGCGCGCGCATGTGCATGTACACGTGTGCGCATATTCATAAATTCATATATATATATATATATATATATATATTCATTTTCATATACACATATATGTATACATACATATTAATATATACACATATATACATATTCATACAAATATACATATTTATTTATATTTTTGTGTGTGTCTATATATATTATTATATTCATATATATATGTACATATATATATATATATACACACACACACACATACATACATACACACACACAAATGTAAAGGTAATTGGATATATTTTGCTACAGAATCTAGTATAATCTCCATAAAAATGCTGAAAACCTAACATTTTTATGTTTATAGGCATATCAAATTAACGATCCAACTGTTAGATTTGATAAAATTACTAGAAAAAGGTATTGTGACTATATTTAAAGATAATCGGACATGTTTTACCATAGAATCTAGCATAATCTAAAAATAAAATAAAAAAGCTCAAAACCTAGCACATTTAGAAAAATAGGCATATCAAATTAACGATCCAACTGTTAGATTGGATAAAATCGCTAAAAAAAAGTTTTATGACCAAATTTAAGGTAATTGAATATGTTTTGGCATAGATCAATCTAGCATAATCTTTATAAAAATATAGAAACCTAACACATTGCATATCAAATTAACAATCTAACCGTTAGATTTGATAAAATTATTAAAAACAATATTAGGACAAAATTTAAAGGTAATAGGATATGTTTTGCCAATTAATCTAGTATAACCTCTATTAAAAATATTCGAAACCTAACATATTTACAAATATAGGCATATCAAATTAATGATTCAACCTTTAGATTTGATAAAACCACTAAAAAAAACTTATGACCAAAATTTAAGGTAATCGAATATGTTTTGGCATAATGTAGTATAATCTCTATAAAAATATAGAAAACCTAACACATTCACAAAGATAGGAATATCAAATTAACGATCCAAATAGTTAGATTTGATAAAATCACTAAAAAATGTATTAGGATAAAATTTAAAGGTAATCGAATATATTTTGTCACTTAATCTAGCATAATTTCTATAAAAATGCTTGAAATCTAACATATTTAGAAAGATAGCCATATCAAATTAATGATCAAACTGATTTGATAATATCACTAAAAACAATATTAGGACAAAATTTAAAGGTAATCGGATATGTTTTGCCACTTAATCTAGTATAATCTCTATAAAAATATGCACGAAACCTAACCCATTTACAAAGATAGGCATATCAAATTAACGATCCAATCATTAGATTTGATAAAATCACTAAAAAGGGTTTTTTTAAACCAAATTTTAAGGTAATCGATTATGTTTTGGCATAGAATCTTGCATAATTTCTATAAACATACAGAAAACCTAACACATTTATAAAGATAGAAAAATTAAATTAACGATCCAACCGTTTTATTTAATAAAATCTCTAAAGAAAGTATTAGGTACAAATTTAAAGATAATCGTATATGTATTGCCATTTAATCTAGCATTATCTCCATAAAAATGCTTAAAACCTAACCCATTTATAAATATAGGCATATCAAATTAACAATCTAATTGTTAGATTTGATAAAATTACTAAAAAAATTTATAACTAAATTTTAAAGTAATCGAATATGTTTGGCATAGAATCCAACATAATCTCTATTAAAATACAAAAAAATTAACACATTCAGAAAGATATATGCATATCAAATTAACGACCCAACAATTAGATTTGATTAAATCACTAAAAAAAAGTATTTGGACCAAATTTAAAGGTAATTGGATATATTTTACCACTAAATCTAGCATAAAATCTATAAAAATACTCGAAACCTTACCCATTTACAAATATATGCATATCAAATTAATGATCCAACCGTTATATTTGTTAAAATTACTTAAAAACAAACTACAATCAAATTTGAAGGTAATCGGATATATTTTGCCTCCTAATCTTGCATAACCATTATAAAAAAACCCAAACCTAATGCATTTATATGATAGACATATCAAATTAACAATTTAACTATAATATTTATTAAATTTGCTAAAAGAATGCATTATGACCAAATTTGAATGTAATCGGATATGTTTTTCTACATAATCTAGCTTAATTTTTATAAATCTGCCTAAAATATAATGCATTTATAAATATTTAAAATTTTAGGGACTTATTTGTAAAATTTTGGGGATTATATTTTAAATATTCTAAAATTTAATAACCAATTGATAAATTTTTTGTTTTCATTTTGTAATTTTACAAAATTTATAGAGAAATTTGTAAAAGTTGGGGTCATATTTTATATATTTAAAAATTTAGGGACAATTTATAAAAATTTTTAGGGTCATATTATAAATATTTTAAAATTTAGCAATCAATTTACAATTTTTTGAGCGTCATTTTGTAATTATATAAAATTTAAAGACCAATTTACCAAAATTTTGGGGTAATGTTGTAAATATTAAAAAATTTAAAGACATGTATTAGCAAGAAAATATGAATTTTGTCGCTAAAAGTACAGTTAATATTTTTAGCTAGAAAATGAATTTTCGTAGCTGATGATGCATTATTATCGATAAAATTTTAGTTAGGAAATGAATTTTCATCGTTGATGATGCATCATTAGCAAGGAAATTTAAAATTTTCTTAATAATATACTTATTTCCTAGCTAAAGCATCACTTTTCGTTAGGAAATAAAAATTTTGTTGCCAAATGTTTTAATCAATCCTGAAGAAAAATTTTCCTTACTAAAGAGTATTTTTAGCAACAAAACTTTAGCTAGGAAAAAATTTATCACCAATGTATCGTTCCTGTAGTGCTTTCTGCTCTAACGTAATACCATAATAGTGAAACATGTTTGTCCACATATTTTTGGAGTTCATAAAAATGTATATAGAATTGATAAACTAGCAAAAGTGCAATTGCATCAACAATTAGCCATATATCAAGGCATCTACAGTAAGAATAGACCTTATAAGCTGGTTACTCTATACATCTTGTGATTGGTATCAAGAAGGTGTAGAAAATTCTTTTCACCAGTGATAATAGCATAGTATCATAATCATCCTTATAAAAAGGAGTCACAGACTTATCATTTACAACCCAAAGATTCACAGTTTCAAGAAGGCAACCAAGGGCCTCTATATCTAAGGGATATGAGTTTCACAATCTTAGGACAAAGCAGAATACATATTCCTTAAGCAATCATTCACCTATTACAAATAGACAATCCACTTGGAACCTATATCACAACAACTACTAGATTGAGAAACCATACTTAAGATACAGAAAAAGGCTCTTTTTCAACATAAGTAGAGACAAAACAGAGGGAGGAAGAAGGGGAAGGGGGATTAGGTTTGTGGCTAAGAAGTCAGTGTGGCTGGTAGGGGTGAGCTAGAGGGAGATAGAGCAAAAGAGCATTGAGGAATAATGGCCAAATCTATCTAGGTATGGGAAGGCAATATAGACCAGATCAATGATGGATATCCAACTAGAGGCAATCGTGGAATTGCTATGCTGCAACTAAATTCTTTAGATTTTTTTATTTTTTATTTTTTTTGCAAACAGTTCCATTTTAACTTGCTTAAACATTACAAGGAAATCATGATCTAGAAAATGATCTTGTCTATCCTTTTCTCAATCTCACCATGAAGGGATCTCAATTCATGAAGCAATGACTCATGGGGTTGCAAGCCTAATGCCTTCATCTCATATTAAATCTTGATGGCTTCAGCGCATAACCCTTGTTGTATATAACCATTAACCAATGCATTCCAGCAGGCAGTAGTGTTCTGATGTACATGCATGTTAAACACACTTTTTGCATCATTTACTGAACCACATTTCCCATACATGTCAATCAATCCATATTGCACATGACTGTCCAATCCAAGCCTAACTTAATTGCACTTGCATGTACTTGTCGACCACAACATCCATCATCTCCTATCTTCCCACATGCTTTAAGAACACTAGAAAATGTAAAACCATTATTCTTCACACTTTCTTGCCCCATCTCTCTAAACACATGAAATGCCATATCAAACCTCCCTTCTTTGCAGCAATTAACAATCCTAGCTATCCATACCACTATATTCAGAATGGATTCTACATTAAAGTCCTTCATGATGCCAAGGGAAGTAATTAATTGTAATAATTGCTAATGGTTTATTGTCATGTTTTCAAGAGTGATTATTCAATTACATGTGTTTCTCTCCAAGAGTTATGTATATATTTTGTTTTTAATTTTATTTTTAGTTTTGACCTTTTATCAATCTAATTATTGGTTAAACAATAAATGAAAAGTAATTAATGTATACTTGTTTCTTGAGGATCGATACTCGTTAATACCCTATATTATACTTAATGATGATTGCACTTACTCATATGTGTAATTTGGGATTAACGTTTTAATTTAAACTTAATTGGGAATGGATACAAAATTGCATGATTTTTATATACCCAAATTTAATTCATTAAGTTTTTAGTGCCGTTGCTGGGGAACAATATCATGAGAGTTTGGAGTTCATTGATTTAACCATATTTATATGTGTATATGTAAATATGTATACATGTTCTTTGCTTAAATATGTGCTATAAGTTGTTGTATAATGTATGAATTTGTAGACGATGACTATTGTGTAATATTATAATTGTTTGTTTGTACAAATGTAAAACCAAATTGTTTGTACAAATTGTTTGTATAATCATAGTTTTTCTACAGGAAGACTTCTTAGTTTATGACCTGAAAGAACGTAGGAGACATTATCTATTTTGATCCGAAAATTGAAAGAACGCTCACAAGAATTTAGTGAGCATATAGAAATCAGACTGATCAATTTAGTTCAACAAGAGAGATAGAAGTTAACCAAAACAATAATAGTAGTAATGGTGGAAATAATAGAAGGACTATGGGAGATTTTGCTAAGCTTGCGATTTCAAGTATGGACTCAAGTATAACTAGACTAAGGGTAGAAACTAACAATTTTGAAATAAAACTCAATATAATCCAAATGATTTAAAATATGGTCCAATTTGATGGGTTATCAAATGATGACCTAACTCTCACCTTGTTAGTTTTATAGAAATTTGTGACACTTTCAAAACGAATGGTGTGCCGGAAGATGCTATTAAATTGAGACTTTTCCCTTTTCTCCTAGGAATAGAGCGAAATCTTGGTTAAAATCCTTACCCGTAGGGTTAATCACTACTTGGAATGGGCTACACTACAAAAAAAAAAAAAAAAGCCTTTAGTGACAAAATATTTTCCTAGCTAAAAGTCCAATTTTCCCTGCAGAAGCCCTTCCGCTAGGAAAAATTTTTTGTCATGCCTTCGTCAGTGAAGCGCCGTCACCAAAGAATTCTGACGACAAAACATTGTGTTTTGTCGCCAATGTGAGCCTTTTAGTGAGGAAAATTGTTTTCTCACTAAAGCTCCAACTTTTAGCTAGGAAAAATTTTGTCACAAAAACCATAAAATTTTTGTCACCAAAACATCATTTTGTCGCTGATGATTATGTTTTCGTGACAAAAAATTTTGTCACGAAAGATTTGTCACCAAAGAACTAATTTTATGTCACAAATTCGTAAAAATATTTTTATAAATTTTTTGGAAGAATCAATGGCAACAAAATTTTTTGTCATTTGGCGAGGAAAGTTTCCTAGCCAAAGTCATGCTCTTTGGCGAGGAAAGTTTCCTCACCGAAGAGGTGGAATTTTCCTCACCAAAGGAACTCTTTGGCGAGGAAACTTTTTTCCTCGCCAAAGAGAGCTTTAGCTAAGAAAAGTTTCCTCGCCATAGCCTTTTCTTTTTCCTCGCCAAGAGCTTTTTGGAGTGTCATTACAAATTGAAAAAAGATAAAATTTTTTGGAATTTTTTCAAAATCTATGCATGTACCACACCTATTGCACACCATATTGCTTCTTATTGCATGTTCCATGTGAACCCACCATACCTGATTGCACCACTTTAATTTTGCGAGATTCGCAAGAGAGATTCGGTATGGATGTCTGGAGTGCATGCGTGCACTCAACCGCTAGGCCAAACTTCATGTTTGGTTATATCCTTTTTTTTTCCCTTAAACTATTTGTAAAGTTTTTTTTTTTTGAATTTTTTAAAAAAATATTAGTATAATAATAAAATATAATAATCATATTAAGTGTACTAGTAAAATAAATTATTCAATATAATAAGTTATTTTGTATATTTATATAATTTTAAAAGTCTATATGATGTTAATTATATTATCATTTTTAATAAATTATGTCATCACTTTTATTAAATAATTTTATACATAAAGATCAGTTAGAAAAAAAGGCTCACACACTCACACACACACACACACACACACATATACATAACATATATATGTATATATACATACATACCCACACTCATATACATCCCACATACACACACACACACACACACACATATATATAAATATTAATAAACATATATATATATATATATATATATATAACATATATATGTATATATATAGAATAAAACATAAATAATTATGTAAATTTACTATCAATACATATTATTCAATTATATGCGATAATTTGGACGACTATGTACATTTGGATAAATTTAAATGGTAATTAATTTATTTATTACATATATATATATATATGTATATATACATATATACTTATGTATACACATATATAGAATAATTGCAAAATCATTTTGGGAGACATATTGTAAATGTTTAAAATTTTAGTGGTCATACTATAAATATTCAAAACTTTATGCACAAATTTACAAAATTTTTGCAGGTCATTTTATAAATATTAAAAAATAAGGACCAATTTAAAATTTTTTGGGGTCATTTTGAAAATATAAAAAAATTCAAGGACCAAAATATATTCAAATATTCATATATTAATATATTCATTTTTTTCATATATACATATCTTTACATATTCATATATATATATATATATATATATATATATATTTACATGTTAATATATACACACATATATATACACACACATTTTCATAAATTTTTATATAAATATAAATAAATAAATAAATATATATATATATTCATACACACACACACACACACACACACATATATATATATATATATATATAATCTACTTCATATATATATATATATACATATTCATACAAATAGATATACATACAAATATACATATTTATTTATGTTTGTGTGTGTGTGTGTGTGTGTGTCTATATATATTAATATATGCATATTAATATATTCATATATATTTATATATATATATATACACATATATACACACACACACACAATAACAACAACGACAACAACAACAAGATATATTTATATATATGACAAAATGTTCGAAATCTAATCTTTTTACAAAGATAGATATATTAAATTAACAATCTAACGTTACATTTGATAAAATCTCTAAAAAAAAAAGTTTTATGAACAAATTTTAAGATAATCGAATACGTTTTGGCACAAAATCTAGCATAATCTCTATAAAAATACAGAAATCTAATGCATTTAGAAAGATAAGTATATCAAATTAACGATCCAACCCTTAGATTTGATAAAATAAGTAGAAAAATTATTATGATTAAATTTAAAGGTAATCAGATATGTTTTGTCATTTAATCTAGTATAATCTCTATAAAAATACTCGATACCTGACTCATTTACAAAGATAAATATATCAAATTAACGGTCCTACAGTTAGATTTGATAAAATCACTAGAAAAAAGTATTATGACCAAATTTAAAGGTAATTGAATACAAGCATAATCTCTATAAATATATAGATGTGGTGTATATGTATATATATTCAAATTCATATATATTGATGTATGTATATATACATATTCATATATTCATTTATATACATTAATATATTCATATATATATATATATATATATATGTATATATATGTACATATATATATATACACACACACACACATATATATATTTATATTTATATATACGCATTCATACATTCATATATCCATATACATAAATATATATATATATATATTAAAAAATTAATGATCCAACCATTAAATTTGTTAAAATAAGAAAACAAACTTGTTAGGACAAAATTTTAAGGTAATTGGATATTTTTTGCCATATAATCTAGCGTAATCTGTGTATAAAAGACCAAAACCTAATGTATTTAGAAATATAGGAATATCAAATTAACGATCCAACCATTGTATATTTTAAAATTGAGAAAAAAGATATCTTGACCGAATTTGAGGGCAATCATATCTATTTTTGCCATATAATCTAACATAATATCTATATAAAAAACAAAAACGTAATGAATTTAGAAACATAGGAACATCAAATTAACGATCTAACCGTCAAATCTTTTAAAATTGGGTATGTTTTGCCATATAATCTAGTATAATCTCTGTATAAAAACTTAAAATCTAACGCATTTAGAAACTTAGAAACATCAAATTAACGATTTAACCATTAGATCAATTAAAATTGCTAAAAAATGTATCTTGACCAAATTTGAAGATAATCGGATATCTTTGGCCATAAAGTATAGCATAATCTCTGTATAAAAGCTCAAAACCTAATGCGTTTAGAAATATAAGCAAATTAAATTATCAATCCAATTGTTAGATTTGTTAAAATTTCTAAAAAACATGTTGTGACTAAATTTGAAGGTAATCGGATATGTTTTGCCCCATAATCTAAGCATAATTTCTACAAAAAAGTCTAAAACCTAACGCATTTAGAAATATAGGAATAATAAATTAATGATCTAACCATTAGATCTGTTAAAATTGCTAAGAAAAAGTATCTTGACCAAATTTGAGGGCAATTGGATCTATTTTGCTACATAATCTAGCATAATCTGTGTATAAAAGACTAAAATATAATGCATTTAGAAATATAGAAAGATCTAATTAATGATCGAACTGTTAGATTTGTTAAAATTGCTAAAAACCATACCTTGACCAAATTTGAAGAAAATCGGATATGTTTTACTACATAATCTAGCATATTCTCCGTAGAAAAGCCCAAACCCTAACGCATTTAGAAATATAGGAACATCAAATTAAAGATTCCATTAAAATTGCTAAAAAAAAATGTCGTGACCAAATTTGAAGATAATTGAATATGTTTTCCCACATAATCTAGTATAATTTCTGTATAAAATTCCAAAACCTAATGCATTTAGAAATATAATAATATCAAATTAATGATCCAACCGTTAAATCTATAACAATTGCTTAAAAAAGTATATTGACCAAATTTGAGGGCAATCGGATCTAGTTTGCCATATAATCTAGAATAATCTGTGTATACAAGCCCAAAATATAATGCATTTAAAATATAGGAATATTAAATTAATGATCCAACCGTTAGATATGTTAAAATTGCTAAAAAAATATATATTTTGATCCAATTTGAAGAAAATCGGATATGTTTTGCCCCGTAATCTAGCATATTCTCTGTATAAAAGCTCAAAACCTTATGACTTTAGAAATATAAGCACATCAAATTATGAATCCAACCATTTGATCTGTTAAATTTTTTTAAAAAAGTATTGTGACCAAATTTGATAGTAATCGGATATGTTTTGCCCCATAATGTAGCATAATCTTTACAAAAAAAGTCACAAATCTATTGCATTTAGAAACATAAGCACAGCAAATTAATGATCCAATTGTTAGATTTGTTAAAATTGCTAAAAAAAAAAAAAATCTTGACCAAATTGGTAGGTAATTGGATATGTTTTACCGTAAATTATAGTGTGTGTGTGTGTGTGTGTGTGTGTGTGTGTACACATGTTATATTGTTAATATTTAAAAATTTAGGGATCAATTTATAGAATTTTTTGAAATTTTATTATAAATATTTTAAAATTTAGGGAGCAATTTGAAAATTTTTGGGATTATATTGAAAATATTTAAAAATTTAGGGTCTAATTTATAAACTTTTCGGGGGTAGTATTATAAATATTTCAAAATTTAAGGACCAATTTGTAAATTTTTTGGAGTCATTTTATTATTATACAAAACTTAAGGATCAATTTGTAAAAATTTTGGGGTCATGTTGTAAATATTTAAAAATTTAAGAATAGGTATTAGCTAGGAAATGCAAATTTTGTCGCTAGAGACATAACTAATAGTGACGAAAGTTCATATTTTTAGCTAGAAAATGAATTTTCGTCATTGATGATGTAGCATTAACGAGGAAAATTTAGTTAGGAAATGAATTTTCGTCATTAATGATACATCATTACGAGGAAACTTAAAATTTCCTCACTAATACACTTATTTCCTAGCTAACGCCATCACTTTTAGCTAGGAAATAAAAATTTTATCGCTGAAGGTCGTAATCAGCAGCGACAAAAAGTTTTTGTAGCTAAAGAACCTTTAGCGATAAAATATTTTTATGTAGCTAAAGTTTTGTCACCAAGATATCATTTTCTTGTAGTGAATTAGCTGAAAAATTCTTAGCTAAATATTTCCCCCCAACTAGGATAGCCAAACTTAGGACTGACATCTTTGCCTTCCAACAATTAGAGTCTGAAAGCCTATATGAATGTTGGGAAAGGTGGAAGGAAATGCTTAGAAAGTGTCCACATCTTGGGTTTGAAGTAGGCATGCAAATGCAGATTTTCACTAGTGGATTAAATTTTTCTTCAAAACAATTAATTGATGTATCCACGAGAGGAATAATAAACTCTAAGACCCCTAAAGAGTTGTGTGAGTTGATTGAAGATATTACTATGAACAATTACTCATGGGGTAATTCAAGGTTTAAGGCTCGTGTTCAATGAGTTCATAAAGTGGATGTTATGCTTGCTTTGGAAGCAAAAGTTGAGGCACTAGCTCAAAAGATGGAACAAATGGCAGGTCCTTCACAGGTAATGAATGGTAAGTATGATTTTTGTGGAGAAGAGTACCCCAATCATGAGTGCCAAAACATGGGATCATCTTTGGAGTCCATAGAGTAAGCTGCTTTTATGGGGAATGGGTGACAAGGTAACAATCCATACAGTGCTACCTATAATCCTAGTTGGAGAAATCGTCCTAACTTTTCTTGGACCAATCAAAACTAACCAAGGCAAAACCCCTTGAACTTACTAGAAACCAAAGGACTCCACCTTCCTTACCCTACAATTCACCACCACCAAAGCCATCATTAGAAGAGCTGGTTAACTATATGGTAAGTTCTATTAAAACACGTTTCCAAGGAGTAGATGCAATGACCAAGAATTTTGAGGCTTCAATGCACAACTTGGAGAATCAAATTGGTCAATTGGCTAAACTTCTTAGGGATCGTCAAGCTGGATCTCTACCTAGGAACACGGAGAACAATCCACAAGACAAAGATTGTGGAAAGCGTTAAACTTTACTTACTTTATTACTTTCAGTATTAGAGATTTTTTTTTTCGTTATTCATCTTTTTACCTCATATGTTCATGCATTTATACTTTTCAAAATTGGGATGTTTTCTTTTTATTTCTATCTTTAAATAAAAAAACAAAAACAAAAAAGTAAACTTTTTTCTAACAGAGTTAACTAGGTGCCGGATTAGAATATTTAACTTGGCGTCAGTCCAACTCTGACTTTTTAACTACCAAAAAACAAACCCGACTCGGTGTCGCTCCAGGTGCTCAAACCCAACGCCGGGTCACGTCGGACAACGGTTACAAAATGGCCGATTTCAGCCTTTTCTGCAAAATTTCTTCACTTCCCCACATTTTTCTCTGAACCCATCGCCGGCTTCTACTTTCAAACATCGTTGGATTATTCTAAACACTTCCAAAACACCTTCCAAATACAAAATCCTTGATCTCTTTTAAAGATTTGGATTAAAAACAAGAAAATTATCATTTTTCCTTGCAATTGCAAGTTTTCAATCCATCCATTGGGTGCATGATTTCTTTAATCTTTTGACATTGGATGCTTACCCCATACATCCTAGAACATCGTGGTATGATTTTTCTAGACTTTCTACGGTTCAAATTTTCATATGAATTTATTGGTATTTTTTGGGCTATTTTTGGGCAAAAATTCCATATTTCTCTTGTTTGATTTGATTTCATGAACTTGTTGAATTATTACTAGACTAGAATGGGTTTATCATTGGCATAATATTTTGTTGATAAAAATTCTTGCTTTGATCTTTTTGGTGGATTGATTAAGCATGCCTATCAAGTTCTCATTGTGATTATGCAATCGAGACTTCTTTATGTTTGAGAGATGTTTGTTGTGTGATTACCTTGATTATATCATTATTTTTTTATCGTGATCCTACTCTTTATTGTGAATTAGTTAGTTTATTGAGCAATTATATTGATATTCTATTTGGATTGGGATATTATGATATTTGGTGTAGGTATTGTTGAGGGAATTTGTGTTGTGATTTTGTGGTGATGTTAAGGTTAAGAATTGTTTATTTGTAAGATTGGTGGAGAGGGTGGTTATTGTGTGTGGCGTTGTGATCATTCTTTCATCTATTGTTGTATCTTCTCTTTTGTGAGTAACAATGTCTAGACCAAGGGGTATAGCTCCACGAGCTAAGAGGGCTAGTGCTTCATCTTCTTCTACCCCATCTTTTGAGCCCTTTCCTACATAGCCTACCCAATTCTTTGAGGCTACATGACTAAATTTGGTACCAAACCCACTTGAACAACAAAATCATTGTAGAAAAAACTTTCAAACCATCCCTAGACAATACCATTCAGCTCTTTACCATGTTTAGGAGAATAGGATGGATGCCCATCATTAAACTCTAGGGCGCTTATTGTCCAATGAGGGTTAAGGAGTTTTATACTAACATGCAGGATAAGAAGAAAAAAGAACCTAGAGACTATGGAAACAATGCTCTTTTGGGATGAATTCAACATTGTTCTAAGCAATACATGGTTATGGAAAGTATTTCTTTATGTTATCTTTCTTTCCCTCGTTTTTTTTTAGTCCCATGGATAAATTTTCTTCTGATATTCTAGGCCATTGGGGACAATGTCCAACTTAAATGTGGGTGAGGGATTCAAGTCAAAAGTTGATTTTGAATATAAAACTTTTTACTGAAGATGATTTTTTATGATAAATTTTTTGAATTTTTCTATGATGGAGTTATGATTTCCTTATTAACTTTGGATATGGATTTGTCATTCATAATGGTTGGAATTTTGTTAAAAAGTAAACTTCTATATTAAGTTAGATTTTGTTTAGTCTTGAGAATTTAAGTTAACATTGGTTATATTTGGTATTAGAGTTTGTTTTATTATTTGAGTTTGAATGTGGATGATATGATGAAATATGGGAAAAGTATTTTATTAATTCTTGTTTCATGGATTTATAATTTGTTTGACTTTAAATTGTGAATAAGGAATGTGAGTTAATAAGAAAAAATAATGAGTGAGAAAAATCAATGTATTGTGTACTGAAAATTTTAAGTTGAAAAAAAATGCTCTTGTTTTGAAATTTTGTAGTTTTTTTTTTTTGTTGAAAAGGGGGTTAATATGGATAGAAGTAGCAAGTATTGTTCGGTGAACTCTCTTAAGGCTATCTCGAAGGTAATAAGGTAATAAAAGAAAAGAAAAGAAAAGTGTTGAAAAAAAAAAGTGATAATGACTATAAGGTAGCCAATATGGTGTGTAAAGAGAAATCTATTCACTTGAGGCTATCAATTCCCTAACTCATTGGAAGAAAAAGAGTAGAGTGTTTCCTTATTTTACTACTTGAGGTTGTGCAAATTTGAGTTCATTATACTTGAGTTGGTTAAATAGCTTGACTTATATGTTGTGTTGTCTATGTTTTGCTTAAAGGATAAAATAATTTTCTTGTACTGAATATGAGCTTGTTTAACTTAACTTTAATGATCTTGCGATTATTTGGTTTAATACATGAGTTTGCAAGGTTTTGAAAGGGGTAAATGAATGAGGAGTTTATGTTTAAGGTTGGAAGAAGATTATTGTTTTATTATGGATGAATTTGATTGAGAATGAATGTGATGAATTATTTTGTCTTGTTCATAAGCTATTTGCTTAATGATTAACTCTTGTTTGCTTGAGGACAAGCAAAAACTTAAGTGTGGGGAGAATGTGATAGGGCCTAATGTCTATATTTTCCTAGCTATTTGAGGATGTTTTGTGGTACTTTTGGTTTAATAACTAGTGATTTCCCTTCCTATTTGATGTTTTGCTTGTGAAAAGTGTTTTTGGTGAATTTGTACAGGAATTGGATGATTTGGAGAGAAATTGTAGATTTCTAGACTTGACCCAGCACTTGCTCAAAGTGGTTGAACCGGCTGTGACTCGATTATGAAAAAACAGAGGAAATAGAGCTTAAATAGGGAGAATTCCAAAGCTGGACCGACGGCGGTCCAAATCAAAGTGACCCGGCTTCCCTACTTTGTTGTGGCAGTTTACAGTCCTTTTTCAAATGAAATTGGAAATTGCCAAAGAGATTAATTTGCTTCCAACTTGTACTTGGCCCAGGGCTTTTGAAGGACGAATGTTAGTAACCAAAAGGCCTATTTAACCAAAAGCAAGTAAGATTAAGATATGATTTCAAGGAATTTAAAGCTAAAAACACTTATTAAAGGAGAATTTATCACTCGAGAGAGCATTGATTCAAGAAGGTTCTCAAAAGAGAAAGAAGATGGCTTGTCTATGAGTTCTTTTTAATACATTTATTTTATTTTTCTTTGCATAATGATGAAATTAATATTCTAATTGTATTTGAATATTATTTTTTTTAGATTTTTGATAATGAATTAATTTAGTATTTTGTTTAATTAATTATTCTTCTTGGTATTTGATTACTTGTTATTAATAGTGAATTGATGAGATTGAATCATACTTTTAATTAACTTGAGAAAGATGTTAGGAGATAGTCTTTATTATTGGAATGTATGCCCTCTAAACTAGGTTTTTGATGTAATTATTGAATTTATTAATAAAAGAATTTATTCTCAAAAAATTTTGTTTGTGAATTTATGTTTTATTTGTGTATGATTTATGTTTGGAAAGGATCCATTGTGTTTAAGTAAGTGATCCATGTGAATAGTGGTCTTTCACAGTAAGGTATGGATCACGGGTTACTTAATACCTAAACGTTTATTCTTAACCGATTGGTGAGAATGTAAATCTCATCATGTTTAGGTTATTGTGTTATGAATTCCAAATGGAGAATGTACCTTTAGCCAATGAGTAGTTCACTCACTTCATAGCATGAGCATATTTCGAATACGTAGAACAGAACCTGCAATAGTAACTTCTAAAAGTACTATTTAGAAGAAACCCAGACTACTACTGCTACAGTGTGGACTAATACTCTATCGCTTGAGTAAGAGTTGGTGGTTTGACGAAGCTGGAAGCATGTACTTTGGTATACTGTAGTTGAGGTTCCATCGTAGAGCCGATATACTTGTATGTTGAGTATATGTGACTAGTTAGTTAAGACAAACTTGTATAAGATAGTTTCTGCGCTATATCGCCTCTTGTAACTGTTCAAATAATCTAAATATCTAGGACCCTGAGGACACATGACTTGGATGTTTGCCTTAGGGTAGCTCGCTAGGAAAGCGGAAATATTCTAGGAGTCGTAGATCATTGGACTAGAGATCTAAGGATGATATATGTCTTTTAAAGAGGTGTTAGTACACTCTTCCTCTCTAAATGTACGGCGATGCGTAGAGGGTATTTTAGTCATCACACTTATAGGTCAGAGACTTTGCTAACGAAGCATTGTCCTCGGGGTCAGTGTTTTTTTATGGTGATATTAGGAAATATTTAAAATGTAAAATACAACTATTTTTATAGTAGCGTGTATTTTGGTCATTTTAGTAGCTAAGGCAATGTGTCTTTTGGTTCTCGGAATAGCCCATAAGTCTTGATGGTTTTGAGTTAAAGGATTGGTCTTGTATAAAATAGAGTTTATTTTATTTGAATAGCCTGTTTTAGTTATTGGGTTAGAATAAAATAAAAGGTCCAAAAAGGGAGAATTATATATTGGCCCATTTGGGTTATTTAATTAATTTAATTATTGAGCTTGTATTAGTCCAGAAATAATTAAATTTAATTAAATGCTTAATCTTGGGGTCTGTATTTTCTTATGGTGATATTATGAAATATTTAGAATGTAAAATACAACTATTTTTATAGCAGGGGTATTTTGATAATTTTAGTAGTCAAGGAGATGTGTCATTTGGTCCTTGGAATAGCCTATTAGTCCTAATGGTTTTAAGTTAAAGAATTGGTCTTGTATAAAATGGATTTTATTTTATTCGAGTAGCTTAGTTTATTTATTGGGTTAGAATAAAATAAAAGGTCTAAAAAGGGAGAATTATATAATGGCTCATTTGGGTTATTTAATTAATTTAATTATTGAGCTTGTATTAGTCTAGGAATAATTAAATTGAATTAAATGCTTAACCCAATGAACTAGGACAAGGTTTGAGGTTTATATTATATTGGTTCATTGGGTTATTTAATTAATTTAATTATCAAGCTTCTATTAGTCCAGGAATAATTAAATTAAACTAAAGGTTTAACCCAATAATCTAGGCCATAGCTCCATAGGCCTGTTTAATGGTTTAACATGATATGGGCCTTAGGGCTTCTGTTTGTTTTTTGAATGCCCGGATAATAGCCTATTCTCAAGGCAGTAGGGATTCAATGAAACTAGGGAGTCTAACGTAGAACGTTGTTCTTTTCTGAAGCCTCTCTTCTTCTTCTCTCTTGTGTGTGCATGTGTTCTCTGTGAAAACAAGAATAGAGATACATTTCTCCTGATTAATGCTCAATAGCATTTAGTCGGAGAAAGGAAGATCATCCTCTTCATTCATAGTCTTCACCAAGCTTTTAGGTGCAGTTATATTTCAAAAGACAAGAAGGTTGCGTTGATGCCCAAAAGAAGTCGACGGCTTGCGGGACAACAACCTAAAGGATTGATCTCAGAACCAGAAGTGGTGTAACACCCGACGACTACGTTCCTTAAAAGGGCGGGGATGTCGTCCCGTCCCGGAGGATAAGGGGTCTTTAAAATGAGGTATAAAATATAAAGGCAAATCCCAAACGAATCAAACTTAGATAAATAGAGAAAACTCTGATTACATCAGGCTCAAAATGGAGCAATACGAAATAAAATGAATATCGTTCAGAAGCTTAAACAACAGTTATCTCCTAGAACTAAAACGTAAAAATAGCAAAAGCTTCAATTATCAAATGCCTCGCTTTCTCAGCATAGCCTATCTCTTGAAAACATGATATAAAACAGTGTGAGATTAAATCTCAGTAAGTCCTATGTGTGCACATGGTATTTTAAATAGTTCGTGTATGTATAGAGAAAATTATTTGCAGAAATATTTGGCAAGTCATAAATAATTTCCTTTTTGCAAGGAATTGGTTTTTCACATAATCGCACTTTATACAAAACAAATCTACCACTCGAATCAAGGTCATGTCGCCACATGTTGGGCTTCATTAGGATAAGGCACCACACTTTGTGCACCTTGCCGGGACCAGATTGCCACACGTTGGGCGTTCTGATCAAGGTGAGTGTACAGCTCATCGGGTGAGATACTCCTCCTTCTCTACACCCAACAAAACCATCTGGGTGTTCATGCCGGGAAAATAAATAATACCTTACCAGGTACAAATACTAGCTCGGACCGGCCCGACCAAACAATACTGTCACATTTTCAAGTAAAGCTCATCTTCTGGAGGTGGCCTCCTGCCAGAAGACTTACTCTAACCCTCCAAGACTAGTATTATTAGCCTACCCCTATTGAGTACTCAACGAACATATCCGTCAATTCCTGATTCAAAATATTTCCATACCTTGGCTTTATACAACGTGGTTTTCTTTAAAAGAGTTTTCTAAAAATTTAGAAGAAAGAATAGTTTTCTTGATAAAATCGTTAGCTTGACAAAACCGTTTAAAGAGTAAATATCCACGTTTACAACCTAAGTAAACATAGTTTAACAGTAGCATCACAAAGCATTACAACATAGACTTGCCATCACAACATTTAACAAAAGAGTTTGTGCAAGGACTTACTTGATATGCCTCAAACAAATGAGATAAAATCATAGCTTGCTTTTCTCAACTATCTTCCTGATCTAAAACCATATAATATCATGATCAGGGTCTCAATCGATTCGAACATGCTCTAAACTCATTTATTCTCATAACAATTCACAATCCACTATCTAATTCCCAATAAATTATCCAATCCCCAAAGTTCATATACTATGAGCATATATTCATCAAAGACATGAATATTATATCAAAAAGGCTTGACTTGACCATCACAACTCATATCTATCATTACCACAGTAAAATATGGCATTGCTATGCATCGAATATGCTTAATTAATTACTCGACTCAAAATACCCATTCATCATGCTAATGGACATCATCAACCATATTAAACCTCAATTCCGACATCAAGGGTAGGATTCCCATACCTTGCAACAACCGGGTTAACAAGATCTCGATGCTCCTATGGTGATCGTCCTGAGTTCGTTTGAGTAGAAGAGAAAAGCTGTCATTCTTTCCTTCCTTTTGACCGAAAGCAGGTAAAAGGGATGAAATTAGCTTTTAGGTGGCATGATTCAAGGGAAGGAAAAGAGAAGAATTGATGGAAGGAAGGAATCAAGAGATTAGGATGGTTTTTGCTTACCTTGGAGCATGATCGGTCTCTTATTAGGAATTGTTCTTGTGATTTCGAAAATTGTAGGGAGATTCTTGCTGGAATTTTCGTGTAGAATGGAGAGAGTAGTCGGCTATTGTGATTTAGGGTTAGAGAATATTGGTTTAAGGTTAGATGGTGGTGTTAAGAAAGACTCCTAATGGCTTTAGGTTTCATGGACAGCAAGGCTGAAAATTGCAGCTTGTTGTGCACCTTGTTGCTGCCGAATTTGGGAGGGTTTATGAGGAGAAAATATTCTGCAATTGCTACCTTATGTTGGCCGAAATATTGGTCAAAAGGGATGTGTGCGTTCAGAGTTTTTGGCCAAAACAAGGAAGAGTTTGAGTAGGTTTTGAGAACTAAAATTCTATGCAAGAATGGTTCATGTGCTGTGCGAAAGTCACTGAACCAGAGGGGAGAAATTCTGGACTGTTTTAGCTGTTGTTCTACCGCGATTTATAGAGAAAATGGTGAGGGTTTTAGGCACTGAAAATTGGCTTAATCAGCTGAGGATTTTGGTAGGTTTTGGTGTGCAGAATTTTCGTTTGAGTTGGAGTGCAAGCTGGCCGAAATTTCCTGTGCAAGGCTGGCCGAAATTCTAGTTCCTAAGCTGGCCGAATTTCTGGAATTTTGGTGAGTAAAATCTGGTTTTTGTGTGGCTAAGGTAATCTGAATTGATGAGGAGTGTTCTAGATGTTTTGAGCTAGGATTTGAAGAGTTGGACTGCACTTAGGAGTGCTGGAATTTCGGACAGCTTGTGCTTGCACAAGGCTGCCGAAATTCTGCTAGAAAATGGAAGCAAAACCTAGTTGAAGTAGGATTGAAATAAAATCTGATTTGCTAAAGGATTTTGGATAAGATTTCCTAGTGTTGGAAGAGTTTGAGTCGGCTAAAACTCCTTCAAAAAGTGGCGGCACCTAGCTGGAAAATTTTCCAAATTTTTAGCTAAAGTTCTAGGTTCAAAATCCACAAGGTATCCAACTAGAAAAATAACACTTTAATTCCAACTATCCATTACAAAATCTAGTAAGTTAAAATCAAGTTGGAATTTAGTTATTCAGCTAGGGTTTTTTCGAAAATCAAAGGGAACAAAAGCTGAAAATAAAAGTAAACTTTATTCACATAAAAATCCTTGAATTTAGGAGATAAATATAAAGACTTATTTCCTTAGAAAAAATGGCGCTGAAAATTCACTAGGATAGCTAGGGTTTTTTTGTCCAAAGCATGAGGGAATCTAGGAAAAGAATTTCAAAAAGGAACTAAGATTCGCAAGAGGTAAGATTCGAACTCGGGTCATCAAGGAAAATCACCAAACCTAACTGCTATTCCAAATCAACTCCAATGCTAATATTTCCCTAGGAAATTCTTTTCCACCCTAATTCTCATCCTTCCATCTCCTCTACTAAACTTCACTTAAACAACTCTCAAGTAATGCAACAACACAATTATTTCTCACCAAATAAATCAAATGCAAGAGCAACTTTGAAAATCACGTGCACCCATGCAAGAATAATTTTAAGATAGCACATGAAATGCGAAATGCTATGCAATGCATGACTTTTTTCCCCATAGTCAAAGGTGGTTTTGGGCGAGGTATTACATTCCCTCCCCCTTAAGAGAATTTCATCCTGATATTCAGAGGCATTACCCCTAGAGCATATCCGGATACTTCCGCCTTAACCATTCCTTAGTTTCCCATGTTGCATCTTGTGCTCCATGATGGTCCCAAAGTATTTTCACTATAGGTATCTGCTTGTTTCGAAGAGTCTTGATACTCCGCTCCAAGATCTTGACTGGTCTCTCCACATAACTCAGATTCGGTTGCAACTCTAATGGTTCCTCATTAAGTACATGACTCGGATTGGGGTTGTACTTCTTCAACTGAGATACATGGAATACATCATGCATCCCAGTTAGACCATCAGGTAGATCCAATATGTAGGCAATCGGCCCAACTTTCTCCAATATCGGGAACAGTCTTAAATACCTAGGACTTAACTTCCCTCCTCTCGGATGCCTCAGGATTCCCCTACTAGGAGTCAACTTCAAGAATGCGCAATCACCCACTTGGAACTCCAGTTCCCTTCTTCTAGAATCTGCGTAGCTTTTTTGTCGGCTTTGCGCTGCCCTTAGCCTCTCTCAGATAACCTTGACCTTGTCCGTCATTTCCTGAATGCATACCTCACCAGTCCTTCTAATGTTCCCCTCCTCCGTCCATCCCCAGTATATTGGTACTTGACATTTTCGCCCATATAGTGCTTCGTACGATGCCATCCCAATCGATGCCTGATAGCTGTTGTTATATGCCAATTGTGCATGTGGTAAACACTCGATCCACTTGTCTCCAAAGTCTAAAATACATGCTCGGAGCATATCCTCTAGTATTTAGATGACTCTCTCGGATTGATCGTCGGTCTGCGGATGAGCAGAGGTGCTGAATTTCAATGTGGTACCCAAAGACTCTTGGAACTTGTTCCAGAATCTCGAAGTGAACTTAGGGTCCCTATCCGACACAATGCTTAACGGTACACCATGCAACCTTACGATTTCCTGGGTATACATCTGAGCCAACTTTTCCATCGAGTCCCTTACGTTCACTGGTATAAAATGCGCTGTCTTGGTCAGTCGGTCCACTACCACCCAGATTACATCTTTGTGTGACTTGGTCATCGGAAGGCCAATCACAAAATCCATAGTCACCTCTTCCCATTTTCACTCGGGAATCGGTAACGGTTGCAGTAAACCTGCAGACTTCTTATGCTCCACTTTAACCTTCTGGCACGTCAGGCAGGTTGACACATACTGAACCACATCTCTCTTCATTTCAGCCCACCAATATTTCTTCTTCACGTCATGGTACATCTTTACTTCCCCAGGGTGTATAGTATACTTGCTCTTGTGAGCTTCGGCCAGTATCCTCTTCCTCAAGGCTTGGATGTCATGCACACAAATCCGGTCCCGAAAATACAGTACCCCCTTCTTGTCGGTCCGAAAATTGCTTCCTCCCCTCGCGATCTCTTTCTCCTTGAAGGTCTAAAATTCCACACTGTCATGTTGGGTTGATACAATTTCCTGATCTAGATTGGGTTTCAGAGCCAAGTTGCTCACACAGATCTTCCTTTCTTGAACTTTCGCCTCTTGCTCCAGGATTTCCTGGACTGTTGACACCTCTTGCATTCTCAAGTGGGCTATCTTCACTTTCTAACTCAATACGTCAGCTACTACATTCGCTTTGCTCGGGTGATAATTAATAGGACACTTATATTCCTCCAGAAACTCCATCCACCTATGTTGTTGAAGATTCAAGTCCTTCTGCGTGAAGATGTACTTCAAACTCTTATGGTCAGTGAAGATTTCATATTGAGCTCCGTATAAATAATGTCGCCACTTCTTCAAGGCGAACACTATGGCTGCCAGCTCCAAGTCATGTGTTGGATAATTAACTTCATGCGGCTTTAGCTTCCTAGACGCATAAGCTATGACTTTCCCCTCCTGCATTAGCATAGCTCCTAGACCTTCCTTGGATGCGTCCGTATAGAGTGTATAGGACTTGTCAGCCTCGGGTAGGCTTAGCACATGTGCTGTAATCAACCTCCTCTTAAGCTCTTGAAAGCTCTTCTCACACTTCTCGCTCCAAACAAAGGCGACATCCTTCTTTAATAATCGCGTCATCGGCGAAGCCAGGGTAGAGAAATTCTTAATGAAATGCCGATAGTACCCGGCCAACCTAAGGAAACTTCATATCTCCGTAACATTCTCCGATTGTTTCTAGTTAGCTACGGCTTCCACCTTGGCAGGGTCTATCTTGATCCTTTCCTTAGATATCACATGGCCGAGGAAAGACATCGAGTTTAACCAAAACTCACATTTACTGAACTTGGCGAAAAGCTTGAATTCCCTCAGCTTCTTTAGGACCAATCTTAAGTGCTCTGCGTGATCTTTTGGATTCTTAGAGTAGATTAAGATATCATCGATGAAGATAACCACGAACTTATCCAAATATGGTTGGAAAATGCGATGCATCAAATCCATGAAAACTATCGGTGCATTGGTCACACCGAACGGCATTACCACAAATTCGTAGTGGCCATACCACGTGTTGAAAGCAGTCTTAGGGATGTCTTCTTTCTTAATCCTCACCTGGTAGTATCCTTGCCGCAGGTCCAACTTCGAAAAGCAAGCGGCGCTCTTGCAGTTGATCGAATAACTCGTCGATCAAGGGTAGAGGGTATTTATTCTTGATCGTTAAGTTGTTCAGTCCCCGATAATCAATGCATAACCTCAAGGTACCATCTTTCTTCCTAACAAACAACACCGGGGCTCCCCACGGTGACGTACTCGGTCGGATGTAGCCTTGCCTCACCAATTCTTCCAATTGCTCCTTTAACTCCTTCAGCTTCGTCGGTGCCATCCGATAGAGGGTTCTTGACACTGGTTCTGCTCCGGGAATCAGGTCCACGGTAAACTCAACTTCCCGTTCAGGGGGTAGAGAAGTGAACTCAGCAGGGAAAACGTCCGGAAAGTCTTTTACCACCTCTGTACTCTCCAGGGTATACTGATCCTTAGGTTTGTTCAGGAGATACGCTAAATATCCCGTACATCCTCTCCTGAGCAACTTCTGGGCCTTAGCACCAACAATCAGAGATTTCAGTTCCTTCGCTCGCTTACTCGTTGAATTCAATTACATCCCGATCGGGTCTCACAAACTGCACTGTCTTGATCTTACAGTCCACACGAGCTCCGTGCTTCGACAACCAATCCATGGCCAAGATCAAGTCATAATCGTCTATGGGCAGAATTATGAGGTCGGCCTCCAAAATTTCCTTTCCTACCTCAACTCCACAACTCTCCATTTTCTTACCCACTTCTACCACCCTTCCCAAGGGTGAGCTTACTACTAGGGTATAGGGTTATTCCTTTCCTTCCCAACCCAGATATGATGCACATACTTTGCTTACGTAAGAATGTGTGGATCCTGGATCTATCAAAACATTAACAAGATGACCTTGGATAGAAAGGTTACATTCGATCATAGCAACATCCGCTCCGACTTCTTCTCTGTTCAGGGTAAAACCTTGGCCTTCACCTGAGGCTTCTGGCTTCCTGTTCCCGCTGGTCCAGCAGCAGCACCTCTATTGATCCCCATTGGCTAGGTCGGGGCTGTCTGCCTAATCCTTAAGGGTTTAGGGCAGGCGTTCCTCAGATAACCTAGGTCTCCACAATTGAAGCACCTCCTTACACTCCCATTGCCCCAGCAATTCCTCTCGGTGTGGCCCCGTTTTCCACACAGTCGGCAATTCAGGCTGCCTTGCATTAGTCCAGCCATAGGAACTCGTGGCTGCTTACTCCGATTTCCCCACGGTATAGAGCCCGCGGGTCGCTTGTTGCTTGAAGGCCTCATAGGTGGACGATTCGGTTGGAAGGGTCTGTTCATCGGTCAATGCTGATCTTCATTCTCCGTCCGGGAAGCTGCGTCCACGGCGGCAGTGTACGATGTTGGTGGTGATGGGGCTAATGCCTTTTTCAAATCTGGCCTCAGCCCCTTCACAAACTGCCGGGTACACTGCTGCTCTGTGTCGACCAAGCATTTGCAGTACTTGGACAATAGCATGAACCGGGCTGCATACTGAGCAACGGACATGCCTCCCTGCTTGAGGGTTTGGAACTCATCCTCCTTCTTCTCAACTACTCATCAAGGAATGTACTCAGCACGGAAAGCTTCCGTAAAGTCGTCCCATGTCCATTCCTGCTCCTCTCTATCCCAGTCACTCCGTACTCGCTGCCACCATGCCCGAGATGGTCCCCTCAGCCGAAAAGCAGTAAATTTCGCCATCCTCTCTTCTGAGTACTGCAAGGTAGCAAAAATATCCTCCATCTGTTTAATCCACTGCTCGGCCTTCTCATCCTACTCCACCTCCCCCTGGAATGTGGGAGGTTGGAACTTCAGGAAACGCTCCAGGGCCTCATCCTCTCCCCACGGTGGTTTCTTGGCCACCTTATCCACCTTCTCTGTTAGGTTCTGCAGGATCAAGGCCATCTTGTCGAAAGCCTGACCCATTGTCACATCTCATGATCTCTCCGAAGCTAACTCCTGTTCTCGTGGCAAGTGCTCTTCCACGTCGGGTGTGGAACGATGCATCTGCTCATTCTTGCACAGTTCTGCTATGTACGACTATTTGTGCGTCTTGGTGCCATCTTTGATCACATTCACTCAAAGTCAGATAGTTACCAAGGGGAAAAGAGTATGCTCAGGTGCATGATCAATTAATAGCAATGTTATCCACTCATTTTAAAAGAGAATTTGATGATGTTACATAGGGAAAAATTAAGTAATAACTAAAACTTATACTTTTCATATAAACCATGCTTCCGTAGAAAAGAAGGGGTTATCACATGCGATACCCTGTTATTTAGTGAAATAATAAAGCCCTATAAGCAACATGCTTCTTTTAAAAAAAATAAACAAACAAAGGAATGCAAATCCCAAAGGAGGAAAAGTAAGTGCTGCTAGTCTTCTATACCCGACTCTCCCTAGTTTCAACAGAGGCATCGGAGTCGTCAGAGGCTGGTTCCACAAGCCACCCCATGGAGCTATCAGGACTCCCTATGTAGTCCCTCGCAAAACTAACACTCTCACTTGACTACCCTGACTCACCCTCATGGCCCCTCTTGGCTCTCATGGCCGTCTCATAAAGTTCATCCAATGCTAATCTAATCGCACCTTTAGGCGCAGGCCTCTCATTCCCCGAGTCGGATGGATTAAGCAACCCTTTTCTCCTCAACTTGGCATCTATTCCTATTCCATATCGGAGTCCACACCCCTTAGGACCCTCTTCTAGCTTCCTCTTTCCCTTATCTACCACTCCTAGAGCTGATTGCCTAAGTTCCCTCTCTCCTAGGGCAACTTCATCCCTCGGCCTAGGTCTGTCACCACTGGACTCCTTAGGGTCAAAGCAAGCAGGAGTTCTATCAACTTCTCCTATCTGCAAGGTCCAAGGAACCTCCATTGCCTCCTCATCCTCTCTCCTCTATCCCAACCATCTCCCATTCACTCTCACCGTCTCCCTCGTTCCCGAGCTCATCTACCTACTCATCACTCAACTCAGCCATCTCCTCATCTTCCTCACCCTCACTAATAAGCTCAACTACCTCCCTCTCATCATCCCCCTCGTACTCTCCTAGGCTCCCTTCAACCTCCATCTCTGCCTTATCCATCGGGTCATCTAGCACAGGCACCTCATGCTCTCTTCCAGAATTAGACAAGGGTGAATCAGCTACGGGAAGTGGGGCAGGTGGATTCCCGCAACCAGCGGGCCAGTCTCTGACAGCCGATACAACTCTTTTGACCATCCTATAACCGATTGGTGAGAATGTGAATCTCATCATGTTTAGGTTATTGTGTTATGAATTCTAAATGGGTAATGTACCTTTAGCCAGTGAGTAGTTTACTCACTTCATAGCATGAGCGTATTTCGAATACGTAGAACAGGACATGCAATAAAAATTTCTAAAACTACTATTTAGAAGAAACCCAGACTACTACTGCTACAGTGTGGACTAATACTCTATCGCTTGAGTAAGAGTTGGTGGTTTGACGAAGCTGGAAGCATGTACTTTGGTATACTGTAGTTGAGGTTCCATCGTAGAGCCGATATACTTGTATGTTGAGTATATGTGACTAGTTAGTTAAGATAGACTTGTATAAGATAGTTTCTGCGCTATATCGCCTCTTGTAACTGTTCAAATAATCTAAATATCTAGGACCCTGAGGACACATGACTTGGATGTTTGCCTTAAGGTAGCTCACTGGGAAAGCGGAAACATTCTAGGAGTCGTGGATCATTGGACTAGAGATCTAAGGATGATATATGTCTTTTAGAGAGGTGTTAGTACACTCTTCCTCTCTAAATGTACGGCGATACGTAGAGGGTATTTTAGTCATCACACTTATAGGTCGGAGACTTTGCTAACGAAGCATTGTCCTCGGGGTCAGTGTTTTTTTATCGTGATATTAGGAAATATTTAAAATGTAAAATACAACTATTTTTATCGCAGGGATATTTTGGTCATTTTAGTAGCCAAGGAAATGTGTCTTTTGGTTCTCGAAATAGCCCATAAGTCCTGATGGTTTTGAGTTAAGGGATTGGTCTTGTATAAAATAGAGTTTATTTTATTTGAGTAGCCTGGTTTATTTATTGGGTTAGAATAAAATAAAAGGTCCAAAAAGGGAGAATTATATATTGGCCCAATTGGTTTATTTAATTAATTTAATTATTGAGCTTGTATTAGTCCAGGAATAATTAAATTGAATTAAATGCTTAACCCAATGAACTAGGCCAAGGCTTGAGGTTTATATTATATTGGTTCATTGGGTTATTTAATTAATTTAATTATCAGGCTTCTATTAGTCCAGGAATAATTAAATTAAACTAAAGGTTTAACCCAATAATCGGGCCATAGCTCTATAGGCCTGTTTAATGGTTTAACATGATATGGGCCTTAGGGCTTCTGTTTATTTTTTGAATGCCCGGATAATAGCCTATTATCAAGGCAGTGAGGATTCAATGAAACTAGAGAGTCTAACGTAGAACGTTGTTCTTTTATGAAGCCTCTCTTCTTCTTCTCTCTTGTGTGTGCGTGTGTTCTCTGTGAAAACAAGAATAGAGATACATTTCTCCTGATTAATGCTCAATAGCATTTAGTCGAAGAAAGGAAGATCATCCTCTTCATTCATAGCCTTCACCAGGCTTTTAGGTGCAGTTATATTCCAAAAGACAAGAAGGTTGCGTTGATGCCCAAAAGAAGCCGACGGCTTGCTGGACAACAACCTAAAGGATTGATCTCAGAACCAGAAGTGGTGTAACACCCCACGACTACGTTCCTTAAAAGGGCGGGGATGTCGCCCCGTCCCGGAGGACAAGAGGTCTTTAAAACGAGGTATAAAATATAAAGGCAAATCCCAAACGAATCAAACTTAGATAAATAGAGAAAACTCTTATAACATCAAGCTCAAAATGGAGCAATACGAAATAAAATGAATATCGTTCAGAAGCTTAAACAACAGTTATCTCCTAGAACCAAAACGTAAAAATAGCAAAACTTCAATTATCACATGCCTCGCTTGCTCATCGTAGCCTATCTCCTAAAAACATGATATAAAACAGTGTGAGATTAAATCTCAGTAAGTCCTGTGTGTGCACATGGTATTTTAAACAGTTTGTGTATGCATAGAGAAAAATATTTGTAGAAATGTTTGACAAGTCATAAATAATTTCCTTTTGCAAGGAGTGGGTTTTTCACATAATCGCACTTTATACAAAACAAATCCACCACTTGAATCAAGGTCATGTCGCCATATGTTGGGCTTCATGAGGACAAGGCACCACACTTTGTGCACCTTGCCGGGACCAGATTGCCACACGTTGGGCGTTCTGATCAAGGTGAGTGTACAGCTCACCGGGTGAGATACTCCTCCTTCTATACACCCAACAAAACTATCCGGATGTCCATACCGTGAATAAATAATACTTTACCAGGTACAAATGCTAGCTCGGACCGACTTGACCAACCAATACTGTAGCCTTTTCAAGCAGAGCTCATCTTCTGGAGGTGGCCTCCTGCCAGAAGACTTACTCTAGCCCTCCAAGACTAGTATTGTTAGCCTACCCCTATTGAGTACTTAACGAACATATCCGTCAATTCCTGATTCAAAATATTTCCATACCTTGGCTTTGTACAACGTGGTTTTCTTTAAAAGAGTTTTCTAAAAATTTAGAAGAAAGAATAGTTTTCTTGATAAAATCGTTAGCTTGAGAAATTCGTTTAAAGAATAAATATCCACGTTTACAACCCAAGTAAACATAGTTTAATAGTAGCATCACAAAGCTTTACAACATAGACTTGCCATCACAACATTTAACAAAAGAGTTTATGCAAGGACTTACTTGATATGCCTCAGACAAATGAGATAAAATCACAGCTTGCTTTCCTCTAATATCTTCCTGATCTAAAACCATATAATATCATGATCAGGGTCTCAATCGATTCGAACATGCTCTAAACTCATTTATTCCCATAACAATTCACAATCCACTATCTAATTCCCAATAAATTATCTCAATCCCCAAAGTTCATATACTATGAGCATATATTCATCAAAGACATGAATATTATATCAAAAAGGCTTGACTTGGCCATCACAACTCATATCTATCATTACCACAGTAAAATATGGCAATGCTATACATCGGATATACTTAATTAATTACTCGACTCAAAATACCCATTCATCATGCTAATGGACATCATCAACCATATTAAACCTTAATTCTAACATCAAGGGTAGGATTCCCATACCTTGCAACAACCGGGTTAACAAGATCTCGATGCTCCTATGGTGATCGTCCTGAGTTCGTTCGAGTAGAAGAGAAAAGCTGCCTTCTTTCCTTCCTTTTGACCGAAAGCAGGTAAAAGGGATGAAATTAGCTTTTAGGTGGCATGATTCAAGGGAAGGAAAAGAGAAGAATTGATGGAAGGAAGGAATCAAGAGATTAGGATGGTTTTTGCTTACCTTGGAGCGTGATCGGTCTCTTGCTAGGAATTGTTCTTGTGATTTTCGAAAATTGTAGGGAGATTCTTGCTGGAATTTTCGTGTAGAATGGAGAGGGTAGTCAGCTACTGTGATTTAGGGTTAGAGAAGATTGGTTTAGGGTTAGATGGTGGTGTTAAGAAAGGCTCCTAATGGCTTTAGGTTTCGTGGACAGCAAGGATGAAAATTGCAGCTTGCTGTACACCTTGTTCCTGCCGAATTTGGGAGGGTTTATGAGGAGAAAATATTCTGCAATTGCTACCTTATGCTGGCCGAAATATTGCTCAAGAAAAGGGCTGTGTGCATTCAGAGTTTTTGGCCAAAACAAGGAAGAGTTTGAGTAGGTTTTGAGAACTAAAATTCTGTGCAAGAATGGCTCATGTGCTGTGCGAAAGTCACTGAACCAGAGGGGAGAAATTCTGGACTGTTTTAGCTATTTTTCTGCCACAATTTACAAAGAAAATGTGAGGGTTTTAGGCGCTGAAAATTAGCTTAATTAGCTAAGGATTTTGGTAGGTTTGGTGTGCAGAATTTTCGTTTGAGTTGGAATGCAAGCTGGCCGAAATTTCCTGTGCAAGGCTGGCCGAAATTCTGGTTCCTAAGCTGGCCGAATTTCTGGAATTTTGGTGAGTAAAATTTGGTTTTTGTGTGGCTAAGGTAATCTGAATTGATGAGGAGTGTTGTAGATATTTTGAGCTAGGATTTGAAGAGTTGGACTGCACTTAGGAGTACTGGAATTTCGGACAGCTTGTGCTTGCACAAGGCTGCCGAAATTCTGCTAGAAAAAGGAAGCAAAACCTAGTTGAAGTAGGATTGAAATAAAATTTGATTTGCTAAAGGATTTTGGGTAAAATTTCCTAATGTTGGAAGAGTTTGAGTCAACTAAAATTCCTTCAAAAAGTGGCGGCACCTAGCTGGAAAATTTTCCAAATTTTTAGCTAAGGTTCTAGGTTCAAAATCCACAAGGTATCCAACTAGAAAAATAACACTTTAATTCTAACTATCCATTACAAAATCTAGTAAGTTAAAGTTAAGTTGGAATTTAGTTATTCAGCTAGGGTTTTTTCAAAAATCAAAGGGAACAAAAGCTGAAAATAAAAGTAAACTTTATTGACATAAAAAATCCTTGAATTTAGGAGATAAATATAGAGACTTATTTCCTTAGAAAAAATGGCGCTGAAAATTCACTAGGATAGCTAGGTTTTTTCGTCCAAAGCTATGATGGAATCTAGGAAAAGAATTTCAAAAAGGAACTAAGATTCGCAAGAGGTAAGATTCGAACTCGGGTCACCAAGGAAAATCACCAAACCTAACCGCTATTCCAAATCAACTCCAATGCTAATATTTCCATAGGAAATTCTTTTCCACCCTAATTCTCATCCTTCCATCTCCTCTACTAAACTTCACTTAAACAACTCTCAAGTAATGCAACAACACAATTATTTCTCACCAAATAAATCAAATGCAAGAGCAACTTTGAAAATCACGTGCACCCATGCAAGAATAATTTTAAGATAGCACATGAAATGCGAAATGCTATGCAATGCATGACTTTTTTCCCCATAGTCAAAAGTGGTATTGGGTGGGGTATTACAAGTGGTTCAGACCAAGGCGCCGGCATTCCCTAGACCAGTGAAATCGCGCAGAGGTATAAAAATTTTCTTCCGTTGTTCTTCTGCATGTGCTCTATTTTATGAACATGCTACTGTGCATTTTTCATTTTGCCATGTTTTGCCTTCAAGTGGTATTAGAGCATGGCAATATAGGTTGCATGTTAGTGAATAAAACTGGCCAGATGATTAAAATCAATGATCCGTCGTATTTTTTGGTATGGGTAGAATCCTTTGTAAGTCTCACAATTGAGACATAGGAACACTGTAAATGTTTTTTTTGAAACTTTCACAATGTTTGTGTATGCCTATAATTAAAGGCATAGGCATGTGTGGATTGTTTTAGATGAGTTTTGGTTTAAATCGATGGGAAAAACCAAGACAGAGAACGTCTGTAATGCACAGAGGATTTTCGGAGAAGAAGGTCACTATAACAGCCAAGCCATAGAGCCGAACCATCTAAGACTAGCCATGTTGTATACTGTGAGAGGAGCCAAAGTTGTCCAAGCCAACCATGGCTTAGAGCCACAGCCGGGCCCGAGTTGGCCTCGGCTCTGCACCGCGCGCGAGGAAGCTTCCTCGCGGAAGCCTGTTCCTTGCGGTAACAGAAGTTGCTGTGCGGGCACCCACCGGATCTCAGTCCATGGGTTTTTCCCATCGGCCATGATCTAGTGTGGCGGGTGCACTGGACCAGTGGGAGATTTTTTTTTTTTTTGGGTTTTTGGTCCCATACCAGCGAAGTTATTTTTATTGCAATAGTTAATATTCTTTGAATATTTTGCATGAAAAATAATAGTAAAGGAAATTTAGGATTAAATAAGGTAATTAATTAATTAATGTATTTAATTTTATTATGTGGACACTTAGGTTAAAAGAATATAAAAGTATGAAAACGTTTACAGTTTTCTAGCATGCTTAATTCTTTTTGTACCCTATGTGTGCATTTTTCTCAAAGACCAAAGTATTTGGGAATTTATGACAAAAAAAAATAATTTTCAAATTTAATAAAAATGGTTAATTTTAACTTGGACAAAAATTAATTCTTGAATATTTTCTCAAATGATTTAATCTTTGATATAAAAAATATTTTGAATTTAGATATTTTTGTAAGTAAAAATAGAAAGCCATTTTTGTTTTATTTTGCACTAAAAACTTATTTTTGTCAAATTAAATTTGAGACCAAAGTCTCTAGAAGGTTTAAAAGGAAATTTTTGGAAATAATTAAGTTCTTAACTATGTAAAATAAATTCATAAAAAATCTCTAAAAGGATTTTTACCTTGACATAGAGATTTATGAATTTAGATATTTTACAAAAAGTTAAGGGATACTTCATGGGATTTTTTCAAAAAGATATTTTCTTTAAAAACCCTTGTTTTAAAAGACTAAGTGGGAGAGGGGTTCCAACGGCCCTACGGCTTCCATCACGATCTTCATTAGAGATCGTGGGTCCTCTCGCGTGACCTTAGTAGTGAACCCGTATAGGATAGGGACACCACAAGGATCTAGAATTAATGGATGGATATAATTAATAACCCGGGACACTTGCTATGATCGTCCCGCCCACCTTAGAGGTTACAGTGCTAGAAATGTCCATAGGAAATGAGATGAAACGGTCATCACATCGATGGAGTTATCTTCTAGATCGTTATCTAAAAGGGAAATTAATTTGTAGTGGTTAATACATTTAGTTTAGGAACTGTTAATCTTCTCAAGAAGCTAATAGTGAATATACTAACTATTATCGGATTTAATATGAGGAAAAAGTGCACAAATTATTTTTGTTTTTTCACAAACTCAGATTTGTTTTATTTTTTGATTTTTTAGAAATGGTTTGTGGTGGTTCTTTTAGTCTGTTGGCTATTATTCTCTAAGAGAATAAGTTAGCAAGTCCAAATTATGTGGACTAGAAAAGGTACTTGGACATAATATTCACTGCCGAGGAATATAAGTATATCATCTACAAAACCTGCCATGTTATCGGGGAAGGTTCCACCGATGTTGAGCGCAAGGCTGAGAAGGCATGGAAGAAGGCTGACAAGATGGTTCATTATTACATGTTGGCCTTCATATCTAATGTGCTCTAATCCAAACACAAGCACATAGCCATTGCGTACAATATAAGCCAGTCACTAGCCACGATGTTCGCCGATAAGAGCTAACCCGTAAGGCAGGAAGCTCTTAGGACGATCATAAACACTAAAATGGCTGAAGAAGCATAAGTCAAGGAGTATAGGCTCAAAATGATTGTTGCTTTCGAGGAAGCGGAAGTCTTAGGGGTTGTTATTGACCCCGAGAGCCAAATGGACATGGTTCTCGAATCTCTGACAGGCTCTTTTATTCAGTTTAAGTTGAACTATAACATAAACAAGTTAAGCCTAAGTTTAACTAAGTTAATGAAAGAGTTCCAAGTGGCGGAAAAGGTCATAAAGCCCAAGAAATGCTGCATGATTGCTAGGGCTTCTTCTTCCAGAGTTGGTCCCAAGCCCAAGAAATTCAAGAAGAAGAAAGGAAACGCAGTTGCCCAGCCTAAGAACCAGCCCAACAAGCCAAAGGGCAAGTGCTTCAAGTGCGAGCAGAAAGGAGACTGGAAAAAAGAGTGTCCAGAGCTTTAGGCCAAGAAGAACCCTACAGGTATTGTTTTCTATCTAGAGTTAGTTTTAATGGTTAGATCAACTTTCATTTGGAGTGTTGATTCTAGAGCCATTGATCATATCTGTAACTCCTTGCAGGGGTTTAGGAAGATATGGAGACTCCAAAAGGGCGAGCATAGACTACGAGTAGGAAATGGAGTGTAAAATAGGCTCTTGTAGTGAGAGAGCTAGATCTTGTTTTTTTATTGTAATAGAGTAATTATTTTGAAGGATATTTTATATATACATGGGTTTAGACAGAATTTGGTTTCAGTTGCAAAATTTATAAATCAGGGATATTCTGTTTCTTTCCATTCTGGTATTACTATCAGTAGAAATGGAGAAGTTCTTTGTTCTGGGCACATGTATGGAAACTTATTCTTCTTTAATCCTACAAATAATCAAGTAAATATCACTCGATCTGAACCTTTAAGTAAGAAGAGAAAGACCAATTGTCAATAACTCACATCTTTAGCATCTAAGGTTGGGTCATATTAACTCAACCAAGATTCAGAGGTTAATCCATATGTTTGGAAATATGCCCTCTTAGACTAGTTTTCTGATGACAATATTGAATATGTTAATAAAAGAATTTATTTCGAAAATCGTTGGTGAATATATTTTCTTTATTTGTGTACATTTTCGTTTGGAACAAACCTATTGTGTGTAATTAAGTGATCTATGTGAATGGAGGTCTTTCACAGTAAGGTATGTATCATAGGTTATTTAAATACATAAACAGTTGTTCTTAACCGATTGATGAGAATGTGAATCTCATCATGTTTAGGTTATTATGTTATGAATTCCAAATAGGGAATGGCTTACCTTTAGCCAGTGAGTAGTCCACTCACTTCATGACATAAGCGTATTTTGAATACGTAGAACATGACCAGTAGTAGTGGTTTCTAAAAATTACTATATGGTAGAAACCTAGACTACTAGCACTATAGCGTAGACTAATACTCTATAACTTGAGTATGAGTTGGTGGTCTGATGAAACTGGAAGCATATACTTTGATATGCTATAGTTGAGGTTCTATCGGAGGGCCAATATACTTGCATGTTGGGTATGTGTGACTAGTTAGTTAAGATAGACTTGTACAAGATAGTTTCTACACCATATCGCCCATTGTGGTTGTCTGAATGATTTAAATATCCAGGGCGCTTGGGAAACGTAACTTGGATGTTTGCTTTAGGGTAGCTCTCTTGGAAAGCGAAAACACTTCAGGAAGTCATGGATCATTGGACTAGAAGCCTAAAGATGGTAAATGTTCATTTAGAGGGATGTTAGTACACTTATTCCTCTCTAAATGTGCGGCAATGTGTATGAGGGGTATTTTAGTCATTTTACTTGTTGGTCGGAGACTTTGCTAATGCAGCATTGTCCTTGGGGTTAATATTTTCTTATGGTGATATTAGGAAATATTTAAAATTAAAAATATATCTATTTATATAGTAGGGGTATTTTGGTCATTTTAGTAGCCAATGCGATGTGTCTTTTTAGTTCTCGAAATAGCCCGTAAGTCCTAATTAATTTTTTGGTTGAAGAATTGGTCTCAGTTGAGAGGATTTTATTTTATTCAGGAAGTCTAATTTATTATTAGACTGGAATAAAATAAATTAAGAGAAATTTATTATCTGGTTTAATTGGTTAATTAATTATTCAGGACTTGGGTCCAGTTTGAATAATTAAAAAATTAACCGAACTTAAACTAGAGGAAAATAATTATTACTTAATTATTTATTAGGTTATTTATTTAATTAAATCTCAAGAAATAAATAATTAAAGTTTAATTATTTTTTATTCATTTGGGCTCATTAATTATTTATTAGGTTATTTATTTAATCCCAAGAAAAATAATTAATGTTTATTATTTTGGGCTTTTTAGGTCCAAGAAAAATAATAAATATTATTTTAGCCCAATAGCCTGGACCATAAGATTTTTCTGGACACAGTTCAGAAGAGTTTAGGGTGAAGTCAAAATTTATTTTATTAATAATATTCGGGTATTAAATCCCAGGAATATTATTTTTATCAAAATAATTATTTTTGGTTTCATGACTCTTGGCTTTCTGTGTGAAAAAATAAAATACAAGAAAATAAAAAAATAACATCTCTCACCCTCTCGTGTCTCTTGGTTTTTCACTGGCTTCATGTCTTTTGGTTTTCACTGAGTGTTAGGTTTTGTTGTTAATCGACATATGAAGCCAAGTGAAGGAAGCTAACGTTTAGAGAGAGAAAAAATGATTAGACAATTCTCTCAACCCTCTATGTTCACCAACTGGATTAGGTGGTGGTTATATTCCGTGAACTGGAAAGCCAAGCATTAACTGGAAGAGAAAGAGAATACTGGAACAGGAAGGATGCAATGCACTGGTGTTCATGGACGGAGGAAGAAGAAGCTGTTTCTGTGCTTCAAGCAATTCTTCAACGTTCTTCAAATTTTAAAGCTCCAAGAGGTATGTATTCAAGCCACTATGCTGTGCCAATACTCTGTTAAATGTTCATGTTCTCTATTTTCATCCACTAAGAATGCTCTGTAAATATGTTCAATCCTTCAAGTGGTATCAGAGCATGAATTTGATTGACTTAGGGAGCATGTTAGTTAATAAAAATGGAGAAGAACATTGTTTGGAGCTTAAACATGTGATCCTTCACTATTTTGGTATAAGATTATGGTTTCTGTAAGCTTCACAGTGAAAGCATGATCATTCTGCAAATTTTTTATTTTTGAGTTTTGATCGTGTAAACCCAATTTAAATGGGTATAGGCAATTGTTATTTTGGTTTGTATGCGTTTTTGTAATGAAAAATGTCCAAAGAAGCCAATGGGAATGATCCGCAGAGAAAACGCAAAAGAATTGCAAAAGAATTTCACTGAAGAAGATGAAGTTACTATTGCTAAGCCGCCGACTGGAGCTGAGCTGCTAAGATGAGCCACGCACTATTTTGTGTGAGGAGCCACGAGCCGCTAGAGCTGAGCCGTTTCAGTAGAAATTGAGCTGATCAAATAATTGCAGTTGCAATTGATCCGGGTCGCGCGCTGGTAAACGGATAAACATGCGGGTTAGTAGTTGGGTGCATCCGGGTTCCCGCGCAGGTAAACGGGCCAACATACGGATCCAGCGGGTGCACGCGTGTGGCATATGCGCTGGGGAAGCGGGTTGCGGGCAGAGCAGCGGGCGGTGCAAGGCACGGGTCGAGTGCAGAGAGGAACCGGGCACAGGCGGCTCCACAAGTTGTGGCTGGATTTGATCTGGTACGGCTAGTGCACCGGCGCCCGGTGGACCACTGTGCTACTGAGGGCGGATCCGGTGCATTTGGTGCATGTGGACCGCTAGTCAATTTTTTTTAAAATTTTTAATTTGGGTCCTATATCAGGCAAAGTTAATATTTTTGCAATAGTTTATATTCTTGGAATATATTTGCATGAAAAATATTAGTAAGGGATTTTAGGATTAAACAAGATCATTAATTAATTTATTAATTAATTAATGTGTTTAATTCTATGATTTGGGCACTTAGGTTTAAAAATAGAAAAGCATGAAAACGTTTATTGTTTTTTGGCATGCTATTTATTTTGTGTACCTATGTGTGCGGTATCTCAAAGACCAAAGTCTTTGGGAATATTTATACGAGGAAAATATTTTTCTTTTAAAAAAATTAAATGGTTATTTTAACTTGAACAAAAATTAATCCTTAGATATTTTCTCGAAGGATTTAATCATTGACATAGAAAATATATTGGATTTAGATATTTTTGTAAGTTAAAATAGAAAGCCATTTTATTTTATTTTGCACAAGAAAAATTATTTTATTAAATAAAATTACGACCAAAGTCTCGAGAAAGTTTTAATTGGAAAATTTTTGAAATCATTAAGTTTTAACTTAAATAAAATTAGTCTACGGAAAAATCTCTCAAAAGAATATAATTCTTGACATAGAGATTTTGATGGACTTGGATATTTTATTTTTAAGTTAAAGGAAAACTTAATGGAATTTTCAAAAGGATATTTTTCCAGAAAACTTTATTTTAAAAGACTAAGTGGCTAGGAGAGGGGTTCCAACGGCCCCGCGGCTTCCATCACGATCCTCATTAGAGATCGTGGGTCCCCTCGGGTCACCCTGAGAGTGAACCCGTATAGGATGGGAATACCACAAGGATCTAGATCTAATGGAAGGATGTAATTGATAACCCGGGACACGTACTATAATCGGCCAGCCCATGTTGGAGGTTATAGTGCGAGGAATGTCCATAGGAAATGAGAGGAAATGGCCACCCATGATGGAGTTATTCTCTAGATTGTTACCTAGAAGGGAAATTAATTTGTGGTGGTTATTACACTTAGCTTAGGGAACTGTTAATCTTCCAAAGAAGCTATGTCAGTTTTCCTAAGAGCCAAATTAATTTCTGTGCACAAATTTAATTTCACAAACTAAATCCTTTCTTTTATTTTTCGATTTTTCGAAAATGGTGGGAGGTTCTTTTAGTCCTTTGGCCATTATTCTCCGTGAGAATAAGTTAACGGGACCAAACTATGTTGATTGGAAGAAGAACCTGGATATAATACTCACAGCGGAGGAGTATAAGTATGTCCTTTATGAGACTTGCCCTGTGATCGGGGAAGGTTCCATCGAAGAAAAGCGAGAGGTTGAGAAGGCATGGAAGAAGGCTAATAAAATGGCACGTTACTATATGCTAGCCTCCATGTCTAATGTGCTCCAGTCTAAACATGAGCACATGGCTTCTGCGTATGAAATTAGTCATTCATTGGCCACTATATTCGCATATAAGAGCCGTCCCGCAAGGCAGGAGGCTTTTCGAACTATAATAAACTCTAAGATGGCTGAGGGAGCAACAGTCAGGGAGCATATGCTTAAGATGATTGCTGCTTTCGAGGAGGCAGAAATCTTAGGGGCTATCATTGACCCCGAGAGCCAAGTGGACATGGTTCTCGAATCTCTACCAGGTTCCTTTACTCAGTTCAAAATATGAGTTTGATTGGGTTGATAAAGGAATTTCAGATGGCAGAGAAGGTCATGAAGCTACATTCAATGGCCATGATTGCTAAGGCTTTTTCCTCAAGAATTGGGTCTAAGCCTAGAAAGTTCAAGAGGAAGAAGGGAAACGTAGTAGCCCAGCTTAAGACCCAGCCCAAAGATAAACTGAAGGGCAAGTGCTTCAAATGTGGGAAAAAGGTATACTGGAAAAAAGAGTGTCCAGATCTTCAATCCAAGAAAAACCCCAGAAGTAAAGTTTTCTATCTTGAGTCTATATCAATGGTTGGATCAACTTCCACTTGGATTGTTGATTCAGGAGCCACTGATCATATCTGTAACTCCTTAAAGGGGTTTAGAAAGATAAGTAGACTCAAGAAGAGCGAACATGGATTACACCTGGGAAATGGAGCACAAGGTTGGACCCTTGCAGTGGCAGAGCTAGATCTTGTTTTTTATTATAATAATAAAGTGGTTTTAATAGATATTTTATATGTACCTGATTTAATCAGAATTTGATTTTAGTTGCAAAACTTATAAATCAAGGATATTCTGTATCTTTCCATTCTGGTATTTCTATCAGTAGAGATGGAGAAATATTATGTACTGGGCACATGTATAGAAATTTACTCTATTTAAACCCTATTAATAATTAATCAAATAACGCTCAATCTGAACCTTTAACTAATAAGAGAAAGACCAATATCAATGACTCATATTTTTGTCATTTGAGGTTAGGTCACATCAACTAAACCAGGATTCAAAGGATAATCCATGATGGGCTTTTGGGCTCATTGAGATTGGAAGATTAGCCTCAGCGTGAATCCTGCCTGATGGGAAAGATGACCAAAAGGTCTTTTATCCCTAAGGCGGATAGGGCCAAGGAGGCATTGAGTCCTTGTTCACACTGATGTGTGTGGTCCATTGTCTACACAAACTACAGGAGGTTTTGAGTACTTCATCACTTTCACGGATGATTGTACAAGGTTTGGTTATGTTTACCTGATGAGACGCAAGTCTGACTCTTTTGACAAGTTCAAAGAGTTTAAGACTGAAGTGCAACGTCGGACAGGTAAAGTAATTAAGACCTTATGATCAGATCGTAGTGGAAAGTACCTCCTAGGTGAATTTAAGGACTACATGGTACGTCATGGGATAGTATCCCAACTCTCTGCACCGAGGACACCCCAGTAGAACGGAGTAGCTGAGAGAAGGAATAGGATATTAATGGAAATGGTCAGAATCATGATGTCTCATGCTACTCTTCCAGTATCTTTTTGGGGATATGTCCTAGAAACAACGGCATATATTCTGAACTTGGTGCCTTCCATGTCAGTACCTTGGACTCCCTATGAGATGTGGACTAGGGCAAGTCTGAATCATCTCAGGATATGGGGTTGTCTAGCTTATGTACTGATCAAGGGAGATAAGTTGGAACCAAGATCAGAATTATGCTATTTTGTTGGGTATCCAAAAGGAAAAATGAGTGGATACTTCTATCATCCTAAGGAGCAGAAAGTACTGATTAGTACCGATGCTAGATACTTAGAAGATGATCAAAGTATTTCCATGAAAGGTTCAATCAGGTTGGAACTCGAGGAGAAGTTATCTTCGGAAGCAACTTCTTCTGACCCGATTGTGGAACAAGAAGAGGCACAGCCTCAAGAGCCTGTACAAATAGTGCCTCGTCGTAATGGGAGAGTGTCTAGGGTTCCAGATAGATGGAATGGAGAAGCTTTTGAGCTGGTCTCTGACCATCAGGAACAAGACCCTACTAGATACGATAAGGCAATTGCTGATGTAAATGCAAATCTATGGCATGAAGTAATAAAAGCCGAGATTGAGTCTATGTACTTCAATCAGGTTTGGGATCTTGTAGCTTCACTTGAAGGGATAAAACCCATCGGGTGTAAGTAGGTGTACAAGAGAAAGAGGGGAGTGGATGAGAAGGTGGAAACCTTCAAAGTTAGGCTTGTGGCAAAAGGGTATACTCAGAAAGAAGGGATCGATTATGAGGAAATCTTTTCCCTTGTGGCCATGCTTAAATCCATCCGTATCCTCCTTGCCATGCATGTCATTATGACTATAAGATATGGTAAGTGAATGTCAAAACGGCATTTTTTAAATAGCCATCTTAGCAATGACATCTATATGTTCCAACCGGAAGGTTTTATTACTGACGGCCAAGAACATATGGTTTGCATGCTTAAGAAGTCTATTTATGGACTTAAGCAAGCATGAAGGGCATGAAACAATTGCTTTGATGAGACTGTATAGTCTTATGGTTTTATTCAAAACGAGGATGAACCATGTGTGTACGAGAATCTTGAGGGGTTTAATGTGATTTTTCTTGTCTTGTATGTGAATGACATTCTACTTATTGGAAATTATGTTGGGTCATTGTCATCGATAAAGGTTTGGCTATATGGTCAATTCAGTATGAAGGACTTGGGAGAAGCCAACTACATTCTCGGATTAGACTTCTTAGAAATAGGAAGCAAAGAATGTTAGGATTATCCTAAGTCGCATATATTGATAGGATGCTGGCTAAGTACAGCATGAACTCATGCAAGGGAACTCTAAACTCTTGCAGATATGGGTTGTCACTTTCTTCAAGGAACTTTCAAGGGACTATCGTAAGTCTCAAGAAGAAAAGACAGGATGAGTAGGATTCCCTATGCTTCGGCTGTGGGAAGTGTCATGTACGCCATGCTATGTACTAGGCCAGATATATGTTTTGCCGTATGCTTAGTTAATAGATATCAGTTAAACCCTGAAGAGGTTCATTGGCATGTTGTAAAGCGTATTTTTTAAGTACCTCAAAGGAACCTTGAACAATCTAGCAAATCCATTCACCAAGCCTTTGGCTCAGTGGATCTTCAAGAGACACAGTCTGTCTTAACTAACTAGTCACACATACCCAATATGTGAGTATATTGGCCCTCCGATAGAACCTCAACTATAGCATATCAAAGCATATGCTTTCAGCTTCGCCAGACCACCAACTTATACTCAAGTCATAAAGTCCTAGTCTACGATATAGCGGTAGTAGTCTAGGTTTCTATCATATAGTACTTTTTAGAAACCACTACTACAGGTCCTGTTCTACGTATTCAAAATACGTTTATGTCATAAAGTGAGTGGACTACTCACTGGCTAAAGGTAAGCCATTCCCCATTTGGAATTTATAACATAATAACCTAAACATGAAGAGATTCCCATTCTCATCAATCATTAGGAAATATTTAAAATGAAAAATACATCTATTTATATAGTAGGGGTATTTTGGTCATTTTAGTAGCCAATGCGATGTGTCTTCTTAGTTCTCAAAATAGCCCGTAAGTCCTAATTAATTTTTTGGTTGAAGAATTGGTCTCAGTTGAGAGGGTTTTTATTTTATTCAGGAAGCCTAATTTATTATTAGACTAGAATAAAATAAATTAAGAGAAATTTATTATCTGGTTTAATTGGTTAATTAATTATTCAGGACCCGGGTCTAGTTTGAATAATTAGAAAATTAACCGGGACTTAAACTAGAGGAAAATAATTATTACTTAATTATTTATTAGGTTATTTATTTAATTAAATCCCAAGAACTAAATAATTAAAGTTTAATTATTTTTTATTCATTTGGGTTCATTAATTTTTTATTGGGTTATTTATTTAATCCCAAGAAAAATAATTAATGTTTATTATTTTGGGCTTTTCGGGTCTAAGAAAAATAATAAATATTATTTTGGCCCAATAGACTGGACCATAGGATTTTTCCGGACACAGTTCAGAAGAGTTTAGGGTGAAACTAAAATTTATTTTATTAATAATATTCGGGTATTAAATCCCGAGAATATTATTTTTATCAAAATAATTATTTTTGGTTTCATGACTCTTGACTTTCTGTGTAAAAAAATAAAATAAAAAAAATAACATCTCTCACCCTCTCGTGTCTCTTTTGGTTTTTCACTAACTTCATGTCTTCATTAACCGGAGGAGAAAGAGAATACCGGAATAGGAAGGATGCAGTGCACTGGTGTTCATGACGGAGGAAGAAGAAGCTGTTTCTGTGCTTCAAGCAATTCTTCAACATTCTTCAAGTTTTAAAGCTCCAAGAGGTATGTATTCAAGCCATCATGCTGTGCCAATACTCTGTTAAATGTTCATGTTCTCTATTTTCGTCCACTGAAGTATGCTCTATAAATATGTTCAATCCTTCACCATGATAGGCCTTTAGGCTTATTGAGATTGAAAAGTTAGCCTCAGTGTGAATCCTGCCTTATAGGAAAAATGACCAAATGGTCGTTCACCCAAAAGGCTAATAGAGCCAAAGAGATATTGGGCCTTGTTCACACTAATGTGTGTGGTCTTTATCTACACCAGCTAGAGGGGGTTTTGAGTACTTCATCACTTTCACGGATGATTGTACAAGGTTTGGTTATGTCTACTTGATGAGATGCAAGTCTGACTCTTTTGACAAATTCAAAGAGTTTAAGGCTGAAGTGAAGTGTCGACAGGTAAACTAATCAAAACCTTATGATCGAATCGTGATGAAGAGTACCTCCTCGGTGAATTTAAGGATTACATGGTACATTATGAGATAGTATCCTAGCTCTCTGCGCCGGGGACACCCTAGCAGAGTAGAGTAACTGAGACAAGAAATAAGATATTTATGGAAATGGTCCGAAGCATGATGTCTGATGCTACTCTTTCAGTCTCTTTTTGGGGATATGTCCTAGAAACAGTGGACTACATTCTAAACTTGGTGCCTTTCAAGTCAGTACCTAGGACGCCCGATGAGATGTGGATTGGGCATAAGCCTAGTCTGAATCATCTCAGGATATGGGGCTATCCAACTTATGTACTGATCAAGGGAGACAAATTAGAACCAATATTGGAATTATACTATTTTGCTGGGTATCCAAAAGGGACAAAAGGAGGTGACTTTTATTATCCCAAGGAGTAGAGAGCATTGGTAAGTACTAATGCTAGATACTTGGAAGATGATCAAAGTACTTATACTAAAGGTTCAACGAGGTTAGAATTCGAGGAGAAGTTATCTTTGGAATCAACTTCTTCAGACCTGATTGATGAACAAGAAGAGGAATAGCCTCAAGAAACTATACAAACGGAGTCTTGTTGTAGTAAGAGGGTATCTAGAGTTCTAGAAAGATGGACTGGAGAGGCTTTCGAGTTGGTCTTTGACCATTAGGAACAAGATCCCACTAGATATGAGGAGGCTATTGCTGATGCCGATGCAAATCTATGACATGAAGCAATAAAAGTTGAGATTGAGTCTATGTACTTCAATCAAGTTTGGGATCTTGTAGCTTCACCTAAAGGGATAAAACTTATTGGGTGTAAGTGGGTATACAAGAGAAAAAGGGAAGTTGATAGGAAGGTAGAAACCTTCAAAACTAGGCTTGTGGCGAAGGGGTATACTCAAATAGAGGGAATCGACTATGAGAAAACCTTTTCTCTGGTAGCCATGCTTAAGTCTATCTATATCCTCCTTGCTATCACATGTCATTATGACTCTAAGATATGGCAAATGAATGTCAAGATGACATTTCTTAATGGCCATCTTAGTGAAGACATCTATATGTTCCAACAGGAAGATTTTATTGCTAAAGGCCAAGAACATATAGTTTGCAAGCTTAAGAAGTTCATTTATGGACCTAAGCAGGATCCTAGAGCATAGAACATTTGTTTTGACAAGATGTAAAGTCTTACGGTTACATTCAAAATGAGAATGAACCGTGTGTGTATAGGAAATTCAAAGGCATAAGTGTAGTTTTTCTTGTCCTATATGTAGATAATATTCTACTCATTGAGAATAATGTAGAAAAATTGTCATCTACTAAGGTTTGGTTGTCTAGTCAATTCAGTATGAAGGACTTAGGAGAAGTTAGTTACATTCACGGGATTAAACTTCTTAAAAATAGAAAGTAGAGAATGTTAGAATTATTCCAACCGACATATATTGGAAAGATACTGGCTAAGTTCAGCATGGACTCATGCAAGAAAGCTCTAATCCCTTACAGATATGGGTTATCTTTTTGTTCAAAAGATTGTCCTAAGTCCCAAGAAGAAAAAGACAGAATGAGTAAGATTCTATACGCTTCGGCTGTGGGAAGTCTCATATACGCCATGTTGTACACTAGGCGAGATATCTACTTTGTCGTAGGCTTAGTTAGCAGATATCAATCAAACCCTAGGAAGGTTCATTGGCAAGCTGTAAAGCATATTCTCAAGTACCTCAAAGCTACAAGAGATTATATGCTGGTTTACAAGGCTGATGACTTGGTTTCTACTAGATACACGACTCAGACTTCTAGGCAGATAAGAATGAGAGAAAATCCACTAGTGGATATGTCTTCACCTTGTCTGGAGGAGCTGTTTCATGGAGCAGTATCAAACAATCTTACATTGCTTACTCAACCATGGAAACTAAGCATATGGCAGCTTCGGAGGCATCCAATGAAGTAATCTGGCTTGAGAAGTTCCTTTCAAAACTTGGAGTTGTACCACATATGGATAAACCGATTGTAGTGTATTGTGACAACACTGGAGCAGTCTTGCAATCCAAAGAACCTAGGAACCACAAGAAGGGAAAGCGCATCGAGAGGAAGTACCACTTGATTAGGGATTTTATCCGGAGATGGAAAATAGTGGTGCAACAGATAGCCTCGAAGAACAACCTAGTAGATCCCTTCACCAAGTCTTTAGTTGAGAGACTCTTTAAGAGACATTTAGATGCCATAGGGGTAGGCACCTATGAAATTTCTTACTCTTAGAGTGTAACTAGGAGATTATTGGAATGTATGCCCTCTAGACTAAGTTTCTGATGTAATTATCGAATTTATTAATAGAAAATTTTATTCTCAAAAAAATTTATTTGTGAATTTACGTCTTATTTATGCACGATTTACGTTTGGAAAGGACCCATTATGTTTAAGTAAGTGATCCATGTTAATGGTGATCTTTTACATTAAGGTATGGATCATGGGTTACTTAACACCTAAACATTTGTTTTTAACCGATTGGTGAGAATGTGAATCTTATCATGTTTAGGTTATTGTATTATGAATTCCAAATAAGGAATGGCTTACCTTTAGCCAGTGAGTAGTTCACTCACTTCATAGCATGGACGTATTTCGAATACGTAGAACAAGACCTGTAATAGTGATTTCTAAAAGTACTATTTAGAAGAAACCCAAACTATTACTGCTACAGTCGTGGACTAATACTCTACTGCTTGAGTATGAGTTGGTAGTCTGACGAAACTTGAAGCATGTATTTTGATATGCTTTAGTTGAGGTTCTATCGTAGAGCCGATGTACTTGTATGTTGGGTATATGTGACTAGTTAGATAAAACAGATTTGTATAAGATAGCTTCTGTGCTATATCTCCTTTTGTGACTATTCGAATGATCTAAATATCAGGGCCCTGGGGAATATGACTTGAATGTTTGTTTTAGAGTAGTTCCCTTGGAAAGCGAAAACATTCCTTGAGTCATGGATCATTAGACTAGAGGTTTAAGGATGGTAGATGTCTTTTAGAGAGGTGTTAGCACATTCTTTGGAGCCAGATCGAGGGCTACCTATAGGATGGATATTGGGTACAATGTGAGGTAAACGAAAGTAGTTGAGAGGGTCAATAAAGGATTCACCACTCCTAATAGTAAGGGCGAATATCTCACGGCCACTTGTAGGAACTATTACTCGAGAAGTCCTTGGCCAAGGCAATTGTGTATTGGAAATAGTTCCAATTGATACATATCTAGAGTAGTGGGTTTCCTGGTACAAGTACTATTATATTCGTGTCAGAATTAATATATATATATATATATATATATATATTGGAGAGAGTTGGCACTAATTCTGTACTCCAGACTGAATGAGATATTGTATGGTGAAATAAGTTAATTGCACTGTAATTTGTTATTGAATGGTTCATGTCAAGCCACATAACTTCCTGGACTCTTGGGTGGTCATGATGTGTTGTTAGATACCGCTCATGATCTGTGGAATATGAGTTTATTAATTGATGAATTAATAAACCAATCCTGATTGGAATTAATATGATTAATTGTAATTAATTTTAGATTAATAATCTCAAAGACGTTTGAATTAATTCATGTTCGCTGCCAATTGACTGGGAAACTTAATAGGTCACACACAATAGAGGATTATATACTCAAGATGTTATTTGATAATATAGTGGAGTTAATTGTGAGAAACATAAGTTGTTGTGGCTAAATTATAATTAGTTATAATTTATGGGTCAAATTGTAATTGTGAGAACTTGATGGTTCCAATTACAATTAGAGAATTCTAATTGTTTTAGAATTCTTAGATGGAGTCTGTAGCTGTGTTTTCAATAGGTTTTCAGGATATATGTGAAACATATGCACGATACCTAATTAGATGAGTTATTCACGAAAAACAACATACTCCAAAACCTTCTCTTCTTTTTCTCTCTCTCAGAAAAGCTAAAAAACCCTAGCCTCCTAATTTTCTTCTGCTAGCATAGAAGATTTAGTGCGCTTGAGAATGACCCTCGTGTGCATTACTGTTAGAGGTGATTGCGTACTATGATCATAGAGGCACGACAATCAACCTATTTGTGATCCATTGGCATCAAGAGGATTGCTGGATCGTGCCACAATCATTAGACAAGAAGGAAAAACTTTTGTTTGCATATGCTCAAATAAAAGGTAAAACCGTTACCTGTATTACTTGTTAAACCTGTTTTAAATCACATGCTTGTGATCATGGGGCTTGGATTTCTTATTTTCTGCCACAGTAATCATTATTGTGATATAGAAATCCCATCAGTGGTATCAGAGCCTTCCTGCAATGTGTTTTCTAACGGGTTTAATTTTTGCTGTGAATTGTTCCAAGCATGTTCTGTGACTGAAAAATGTTTCAAATGGTATGATTGTGTCTCTGAAATATGTGTTTCTGCTGACTTTGTTTTCTATGTCTAAAAATGTTTCATGCATAAGATAAGAGTCATAAAGAAATTGTTTCAGAGACTGGGTTCTGTATGAAGAGTTTTCTGTTTTGTTATCTTCGATGAAAATTTGTTTTCATTTTGACACAAAAATCTCTCTACTTCTAGTTTCATTCATTAAAAACGTTTTGGATGTTTTTGGATATGGAATTTGATTGTGGGTTACATCTGTAGTGCATTATGCTTGTGTACATTCTTATAGCATATTTCATTTTGGTCGGAAAAATGTTTCCAGAAAAGTGCTACAGGTTTTTTTTTTTACAAAAAAAATGTTTTTTGTGAACATGTGTTGTTGCCTCCCGTTTCATTCTATGAATTTAATCTTCTGTTTCGATTTTGTTTAAACAAACAAATTGCTTGTTGTTTTGAGCTTCAAAATAGAAAAATTTTACTGAGAATTGTTCTCACTAAACCGTTGTAGAAGATGAAGGCTCCAAAATTGTTTCTGGAAAGATTTAAAAAAAAAAAAACATTGTTTTCATTGTTTATCTTTTGGTTTTCTATCAAATGGCCTACACATTTTTTCATAAATTCTAGCAAGCCCCAAACAACAATAATTAATTACTAAAAATTTGTTTTAGCAATTAATTTGTGTTCTAAAATAATGATTTTAGAAATTTAAAATTAATATATTTTCTAAAATATTGATTTTAGATTATATATTATTATTAATTCCTAAAATATGATTTTAGCAATTAATAAATTTTCTAAAATAGAATTTTGAAAAGGAAAAATCTCATTTGATGAGAGGCGGGACCGTCGCTTTCGCTAATAGAGATGGGACCCAAAACTATTTTTTCAAAATTAGTTTTGAGACAAACAATTTTATTTTTCCAAAATAATGATTTTGAAAATTTAAAATTAATGTATTTTCTAAAACATTGATTTTAGAATTTGTTTTATTTTTCTAAAATAGTGATTTTGGAATAATAAAAATTATATGTTTATTTTGTTTAACAATAATTAAGGGCAAGGTGGATGGTTATGGACTAAAACTAAATTATATCTGTTCATACATTTTTTTTTTTTTTACAGTTTTAGTTTTTATGAAATAGGGCATGCGTGCCCTACCTTCTTTGAAATTCTTGTGTAATTCTCTTCTCATCTAACTCCCCTCAAATGTAACTCGAGGTTTTCTTTCTTTAGGAAATAATATAATTAGACTACATAGGTTAGATAGGAGTAGAATTATTTTATTTTGAAGATGAAACCAAAACAAGGCGAGAAGGTAAGACCTTCTACTTAAATCATGCATGAACACATAGGGTTAACTATATTAATTTCTTTTGTAGCTTAAAGAAATTAATTTAGGGAAAAGTTCATAACCATACCACATAATCACTCTATTACCATGATTATCAATTATGTGATTTATTGATTTTTATGCATGTTATTTGTTGAAATCACTAAAAGGAATAAATCCCTCAACTAATATTAAACCTAATTCCTTCCGTTAATATAATAAGAACGAGAGTCCTTTTTGGAAACCAGTTTGTTGGGCAAACCCAAGCCTACTCAACATCGGGCATGTTCAAGTTATGGAATTAAATTCCTGATTAATGGGTTAGGTTTAACTAAATTCTTTATCCCAATTGGGCAAACTCAAGAATAAAGAAATTTAGAGGAAAAGTTGGGGTGGCCCAAAAGGCTTTAAGATGAAAAGCTATTAATTACCTAATGATTCGGTAATTATATACGATGTAATTAGTATTGGATACCTACCAATGAACTCAAGGGTGGCTTGTTGGGCAAACCCAAGGTTATTCTTGAGAAATTAGAATATCGGTCAACTAGAAAAGCTTCCAACGGGCTTTCCCGAATCAATAGTAGGGGCTATTGGTTTGAGTAAAATAGTGGAGTAAAAATGCGTTTAATTAAAGTCCTAATTATGTACATTTCATGTACATATACAGTAGCTAAACCTCTCTATCTTTACATCTAGGTCACTTGCATTATGTCTACAAACCTAAACCTACGTAGCATCTTGGAGACCAACAAGTTAACCAAATCAAACTACCTCGACTGGTATAGAAATTTGAGAATCGTTCTCAAGTCGGAAAAATTGCTCTACGTGCTAGATGCTCCTATTCCGCCACCACCAGCTCAAGATGCTCATGCTGATGAGCATGCTATCCACAAAAAGTACAAGGAGGATAGTGATACAATATTGTGTATTATGTAGGCATCCATGACTCCCGAGCTATAAAAATAGCACGAGCATATGAATGCTCAATCGATTATACTACATCTTCGAGAGCAATTCGACAATACGAGATCTCAAAGCAACTATTCTGTCGCAAAATGACAGAGGGTTCTTCTGTGGCCACTCATGGGTTGAAGATGCTGGGCTTAATAGAGAAGCTTGGATCTATCGGGTTCGCGATGGATCATGACTTAAGTATTGACTTAATTCTATAGTCTTTACCTAATAGTTTCTCACAATTTGTGATTAACTATCAGATGTACAAGATTGAGTCCACCATTCCTGAGTTATTCAATCTTCTCAAAACTGCGAAGTCCTCCTTAAAGAAGGATTCCAATGCAGTTTTAATAGTAGAATCTTCTTCTTCTAAGAAGAAAGTTTAAAAGAAGAAGAAGAAGGCTCCCATGAAGCCCAAAGGTGGTTTGAAGAAGAAGGATGTTGCTACCAAGGGCCTATGCCATCAATGTGGCAAGATGGGCCACTGGAGGCGCAACTGCAAGGCCTACTTGAAGACTGTTAAGGACAAGAAGCAGAAGGAGAAGCTTGCAAGCACTTCTACTTCTACTCCGGGTATGTTTATGATTGAGATAAATACTACCTTTAGAAATGAGATATGGGTATTACATACTGGATATGGATTTCATTTGTACAACAACTTGCAGGGACTAAAGGGTAGTAAAAGGCTAGAGAAAGGCGACATGGACCTACGTATTGCAACTGGGACAAAGGTTACTGCACTTGATATGGGGACATATGAGCTGAACCTGCCTTCAAGATTAGTTCTAGAATTATAAAACTATTATTATGTACTAGTTTTAATGTAAAATATTATCTCAGTTGCGTGTTTAGACTTAAATGGATTTTATTTGATATTTAACAATAAATGTTATTTTTTTCACTGAATGATATTCATTATGGTTCTACAACTCTGGTTAATGGTTTATACGTTCTAGACTTGGATAATCCAATTCTCAATATAAACAATAAGAAACCTAAAATAGATAACTCTAACATCTCTTACTTATGGCATTGCCGTTTAGGCCACATAAACGAAAATCGTGTTTCTAAGTTACACAAGCTTGGTGATTTAGGGTCATTTCATTTTGAATCATATGGTACATCCGAGTCTTGTTTACTAGGTAAAATGGCTAGAACTCATTTTTCAGGAAAAGGAGAACGGGCCAAGGAGTTATTAGAACACATATATTCTGATGTATGTGGCCCAGTGTCAATACAAGCAAGATGAGGTTATAACTATTTCATAACCTTTATCGATGATTTCTAACGATACGGGTAATTGTATTTAATGAAATTCAAATCTGAGACCTTTGATAAGTTCAAAGATTTCAAGAATGAAATAGAGAAACAACTTGGTAAAAGTATTAAGACTCTAAGATATGATTGAGGAGGAAAATACTTGAGCTAAAAGTTTCTGAGTTATCTTAAAGATAATGGAATATTATCTCAATGGACTCCACCACATACACCTCAACATAATAGTGTATCTGAGAGAATGAATTGAACCATTCTAGACACGGTATGGACCATGATGGCTTCTGCAGACCTACCAAAATCGTTTTGGGGGTATGCACTAGAGACTTATGTTTATATACTAAATAGAGTTCCAACAAAATCTATTGATTCTACCACATTTGAGATGTTCTTTGATAAGAAACCAAAGTTATCTCACTTGCGAGTATGGGATTGTCCTGCATTTCTTAAAAGGCCACAGTCAGACAAACTTAACAGTAAATCTGACAAGTGTTTATGTGTGGGATATCCAAAAACAATCTTTCGGATATCACTTCTACCTACCCTTTGAAAACAAAGTATTTGTTTCGAAGCATGCCATTTTCTTAGAGAAGGAGCACATGCTAAAAGGGGACAGTGGGAGTAAAATTGAACTTAGTGAAGTTCATGAAGATCAAACAAATAAGGATTAACCGTCTGATTCCACATCTATTGAGAGAATAGATAAACCTTCTACTACATAAGTACCTCGTAGGTCTAGTAGGATATGTGTGGCACTTGAGAAATATGGATTTCTCATTAGTGACCACAATGATGTATTGCTCATAGATGAAGATGAGCTTACTACCTACAAGGATGTTTTGAACAGTTTAGAATCTGGCAAATGGCTTGAGGCCACGAAGTCAGAGATGGATTCTAGGTACGACAATCAAGTAAGGACTTTGGTTGATCCACCCAAAGTAATTCAACCTATTAGGTGCAAATGGGGTTTCAAGAAGAAAATGGACATGGATGGTAACGTAGTTACCTATAAAGCACAACTAGTGGCGAAGGGTTATTGTCAACAACATGGTATTGACTATGACAAAACCTTCTCGCCAGTAGCCATGTTAAAATCCATCAGGATACTCCTAGTCATTGTGCTCATTATGATTATGAGATTTGGAAAATGGATGTAAAAATAGCTTTCCTAAATAGAAATCTGACTGAGAAAGTGTATATGACACAACCTGAGGGTTTCATATCCAATGATAGCACAAAGGTGTGTAAGCTGCAAAGGTCCATTTATGGACTTAAGCAAGCTTCTAGGAGTTGCAACATCCATTTTGATGAAACAATCAAAGAGTTTGGTTTCATTCAAAACATGGATGAGCCTTGTTTATGCAATAAGGTCAATGTGAGCGCAATCATTTTCTTATTGCTTTATGTAGATGACATATTGCTAATAGGAAACGATATACCTGTCTTATAAACGGTTAAAGTTTGATTGTCTAAACAATTCTCCATGAAAGACCTTGGTGAAGCAACCTATATTTTTGAAATAAGGTTCTATAGAGATGGATCTAAAAGGTTGCTAGGTCTTTCACAGTCCATATACATAGATAAAGTGCTAAAGGGATTCTTACCCATGTCACATAGTGTAAGCCTTTCAAAGTCGATGTCTCCCAAGACACAAGTTGAAAGGGATCCCTTGAGTAAGATTCCATATGCTTCAGCAGTTAGATCTATCATGTTCACTATGATATGTATAAAGCCCGATGTATCTTGTGTTCTCAGTTTGACGAGCAGATACTAATATGACCCTGGTAAGGGTCATTGGGTGGCTGTAAAGAACATCCTTAAGTACTTACGAAGGACTAAGGATTTTTTCTTAGTATATGGAGAAGGTGATTTAAAAATAAATGGGTATACTGATGCCAATTTTCAATCTGACAAAGATGATTTTAAATCACAATCCGATTGCGTGTTTACGTTGTGCGAAAAGGCTATAAGTTGGAAGAGTTCTAAACAAGAGACTATTGTCGACTCTACGATGGAAGTTGAGTACATAGCCGCTTCTGAAGCAACTAAGGAGGCTGTTTGAATCAAGAAGTTTGTGACGGAACTGGGTGTGGTTCCTAGCGTTGTTGGTCCAATATCTCTGTATTGTGTAATAACGGAGCCATTACACAAACAAAGGAGCCACGGTCTCACCAACGATCAAAACACGTACTACGATGCTATCATCTGATCCAGGAGATCATAGATAGGAATAATGTAATGATAGAGAGAGTTCCCACGGATGAGAACACTGTTGACCCGCTAATAAAAGCACTATCCCAAAAGAACACATGATAGCCATGTCGAGTTATTCGGTATTAGATACATGAATAATTGGCTCTAGTGCAAGTGGTAGTTTGTTAGTATTATGCCCTAGAGGCAATCATTTGTGCATTGTATATGACACATTTTATTTTAATAAAATGGATTATTTATCTTACAGTATCTTTTGTTTACTTTTGTATAAAATGACTGTTAGATAAAGTCTTTAGTATAACATTGTGTTAAAGAAATCATGATATGAGATTCCTACTACACTATATAGTGTTAGTGCTTAAATAGTCCCTAGTCGTAGTATTAATGAGATAGGACATCATTAATGCATTAAGACTAGCATGTGTTAGATTTCCTGATTTGATCAGGCAGTGTTTCTCATATCCGTGAGTATTGAGATACTCAAAGTTAACACGTTGATACTTCTTAATAGAACAAGTACATTGGATGACCTAGCTATGAGATAATCACATGGATAACTATTTAGTGACAGTGATATAATCTCAATATAGCAAACGTGCAAGTATCCTTAGACTTGAGATCTCCAAGGTACTTTATTTTCTGAGCATTGTGCTTTGATTCAAATCTTTGGAGCCAGATCGAGAGCTGCCTATAGGATGGATATTGGGTACATTGTGAGGTAAACAAAAGTAGTTGAGAGAGTCAATAAAAGATTTACCATTCCTACTAGTAAGGGCGTATATCTCATGACCACTTGTAGGAATTATTACTCTAGAAGTCCTTGGCCAAGGCGACTTTCTATTGGAAATAGTTTCAATTGATATACATCTAGAGTAGTGGGTTTCCTGGTACAAGTACTATTATATTCGGTCAGAATATTTATATATATATATATATATATTTGGAGGGAGTTGGCACTAATTCTGTACTCCAGACCGAATGAGATATTGTATGGTGGAATGAGTTAATTGCACTGTAATTTGTTATTGAAGGGTTCATGTCAAGCCACATAACTTCCTGGACTCTTGGGTGGTCATGATGTGTTGTTAGATACCGCTCATGATCTGTGGAATATGAGTTTATTAATTGATGAATTAATAAACCAATCCTGATTGGAATTAATATGATTAATTGTAATTAATTTTGGATTATTAATCTCAAAGACGTTTGAATTAATTCATGTTCACTACCAATTGACTGGGAAACTTAATAGGTCACACACAATAGAGGATTATATACTCAAGATGTTATTTGATAATATAGTGGAGTTAATTGCGAGAAACATAAGTTGTTGTAGCTAAATTATAATTAGTTATAATTTATGGGTCAAATTGTAATTGTGAAAACTTGATAGTTCCAATTACAATTAGAGAATTCTAATTGTTTTAGAATTCTTAGATGGAGTCTGTAGCCGTGTTTTCAGTAGGCTTTCGGGATATATGTGAGACATATGCACGATACCTAATTAGATGAGTTATTCACGGAAAACAACATACTCCAAAACCTTCTCTTTTCTCTCTCTCTCTCTCTTAGAAAAGCTAAAAAACCCTAGCCACCTGATTTTCTTCTGCTAGCATAGAAGATTTAGTGCGCTTGATAGTGACCCTTGTGTGGACTACTGCTAGAGGTGATTGTGTACTGTGATCACAGAGGCACGACAATCAACTTGTTTGTGATCCATTGGCATCAAGAGGATTGCTGGATCGTGCCATAATCGTCAGACAAGAAGGAAAAACTTTTGTTTTCAGATGCTCAAATAAAAGATAAAACCGTTGCCTTTGTTACTTGTTAAACCTGTTTTAAATCACATGCTTGTGATCATGGAGCTTGGATTTCTTATTTTCCACCACAGTAATCATTATTGTGATATTGAAATTCCATCAGTTATATTTCGAAAGACAAGAAGGTTGCATTGGTGCCCAGAAGAAGCCGACGGCTTGTGGGACAACAACCTGAAGGATTGATCTCAGAACCCGAAGTGGTTCTGATCGAGGCGTCAGCATTCCCTAGACCAGTGAAATCGTGCAGAGGTATAAAAATTTTCTTCTGCTGCTTTTCTGCGTGTGCTTTGTTTTATGAACATGCTACTGTGCATTTTTTGTTTTGCCATGTTTTGCCTTCATTTATTGCTCAATATTGATTTATTTTCTTAACTAACTCGAGAGAGAGGTTAAGTCGAGATTAAGTAATCAAAAGTTGTTGATTTCACCTAGAGATAGGAGAATTAATGATTTCATGCCATTGTCACCTAGAGATAATGATAGTTATCAAGGATTTGTGTCATATACATCTTTTTGTTGTTTTAATGAGACAGAGATGTCCATTAGAATTGATTGAGAGATAGTGAAACCATAACTCGGGAGAGAATGGATTCTATATTAAACTCCTTCATGATGCCAAGGGAAGTAATTAATTGTAATAATTGCTAATGGTTTATTATCATATTTTCAAGAGTGATTATTCAATTACATGTTTTTCTCTCCAAGAATTGTGTATATATTTTGTTTTTACTTTTATTTTTATTTTTGACTCTTTATCAATCTAATTAGTAGGTTAACTATTGAATGAAAAGTAATAAGCGTGTACTTGTTCTTTGAGGATCGATACTTGTTGATGCCCTATATTTTACTTAATGATGAGTGCACTTGCTCATTGATGCTAGCTGCATACTGTAATCGTAGTGGCAGAAATTATTTTTGTATTAGAATTTGGAAGTTACGAGGCAGATCTTTTGGGAACTTATTTGAGAATGAATTAGGATTTTTGTACACACTTTTTAGCAATCTAAACTCCTATAAATATACAGAGAGTAACACTCATTAAGTTAGTTTTCACTCTTGGGTGCAGGAGAATCCTAGAGAACTCCTAGAGGGTTGAATCGAGCACCAAATTTTAGCTAAGATCAAAGCGACTCTTGGAGAAAGAAAGAAGGTTGATCAAGAAGGTTTCAAGGAAGAAGAATAAAGCTTACTTGTCTATGAGTGGTTTCTTTTTTTATTCTTTGTAATTTATTAGCAATTTGAGTTTTAATTATTTTAATTTTATTTAGAGGATATTTTTGGATTCATAATTTTGCATTGATTTTAACTATTTGATCAATTGATTATTATTCTTAATATTTGGTTACTTGCTTTCATTGGATGGATTAATAATTGATTATTTCTTCATTCTAATTAACATTAGAAAGAATATTAGAAGAGGGGGTTCAATTTAATTAATTATATATTTATTTTCTTAGCTAACTTGGGAAAAGAGGTTAATAATTGAACTTGAGTAATCAAAGATTAATTAATGTCACCTAGAGCATAGGATATTGGTTGATTTCATGCTTTGATATCACCTAGAGATATGGATATTTTCCAAGGAATTATTCTTTATGCATCTTTTTTGTTGTTTTGGTGAGATTGAGAAATCTACTAAATTGGCTAGAAAGATAGTGAATTCATAATTTGGAAATGAAGTGGAATCTACATTCTATTTCCTTCATGATGATACCATGATAATTAATTGTGATAATTACTAATTAATCATTGTCATGTTTTTAAAGATTTCTATCTATTTATATGTCTTTTCTCCTTATTCTCACTTCTTGATTATCCTTGTGATTTTTCTTGTGTGAACTTGTTTTATTCTCTAGTATATTAGGTTAGCAAATTATTTACTTCTATTTCTTTATTTTGTGAGTCAAATAATAAAGATTTAGGTAAAGTAAGGTGGGAGCCTAATTAGTTTTTGTGAATTCGATACTTGCTATTTCCTATATTATATAATAGGCATACTTCCTCATATGTGTGATTTTATTGGTTAGTATTTTAATTAAAACTTGATTAATTGTGGCCCCTTTTGTTAATTTTTCTAATACTAAAAAATACGCATCAAATTTTTTGTGCCATTACCAGGGGATTGGCATTATCGGAAACATTCGAATCTTGTTGATTTAGCATTTGTTGTACTTATAAATATCACTATCTTTTGTTTTTTGGTACTTTATTAATATTTAGGTCTTTGTATTAGTATATGCTTATGTTTTTTATTTGTTTGAATTTTTTACTATTTTTTTTTCTTTTCGATTTGATTTTTGTTTTTCTTTGAGTATGAGATTGACATCATCGTGGACAATTATTCTCAGAGAAGTACATGGCATTGGCACAAAATCACAAGAACTACAATGTTGATAGATTGACAAGAATACATGCTTAGAATAATGTTTTGAGTGAGACGTCACTCGAAATGTTAGTGAATTCTTTTATTGTCAACACAAATTCATCTATGAAGTGCTATGAGAAAGTTTCCCAACTATTGAGTTATCAAAGAACACAAATAGCTAAGATCGTTGAGGAGATTCAAGGGAGAATTGCATCAAATAAATTAAATTTTGCACAAAAATATGAGACCTTTTACAGTAAAGAGTCGATGCCGGATACATTAGATGAGACGGTGCCAGTTCTCCCCCAAAAAGATGCAACGATGTTTTTTTATCCATTCTTGGAGAAAATTGGAGAACAACTGTGCCCCTTAAGTGATAAGGCCCATGTATTTAAAAAATAAAACCCCCTAGAAGAAGAGAGAAGCCATAGGGAACAATCGAAAATTGTGGTGAGAGAAAACTTTGATTCTACTCTATACTCTAATTCTAGTTTCTATTTTGTAGTTACCTCTTGATTCATGGAGCCTAATGATGCCATTAATGACGTGTTGAGTTTAACATGCCTTAAGAAGTTGGATTTTTCAATGATACATCATAAGACGTCATTGGAGGATGTTAATAGACTTTACCCTTCACCTTATTCGAAGTTAGGCAGCTTAATTTTTGTAGACCTTTGATGCGTTAAATTTGGGTATATAAAAATCATGCAATTTTATATCCATTCCCAATCAAGTTTAAATTAAAATATTAATTCCAAATTACAGGTGAGCTGGTGCCGGCTCACCCTTGTTCTGACTCTATAATTGCTCTATTTTGTCCCTATTTTTCAGAATTGAGCCAGATCGGGTTCAATGGATTGACCCGGCATTGGCTTAGCTCTGTTCTAGCCGGTTTTTATGCACTTTCCACCATCTTTTATCATATTTCTTCATCTCATCACTTATACACAAAAGATAGTAAAAATAAAAAGAATCAGTAGTTATTTAAATATAAAATCATAATAAATATAGCGCAGATGACCTAAAAAATATCGACCAAATTAACCCCTATCAAACATATTGAAGACTAAATCTAAAATATTCTTGTTAGGGTGAATGAAGTCTTGTTCGAGTAGTAAAGTGAACTTTCCAATTAGTAAGCAACAATTATGCAAAAATAAAATTCTATTGTTGCCTCCTACTATGAACATAACTCTTATGCATGCTTTGATACCAATTGCCATGTCACTTGTTCTGAATTCCTAGTACTCAATTGTGGGTTTGATAGTATTTATGGACAACTACTTGATAATTATTATTATCGTATAAAAATAAATATCTTAAATTATGTGCCAATAGACACATTAATTATTTTAGATACCATTCAAATTTAACATCATTTTTTATGTGAGATTAAAGTATTATAAGACCAAAAATTCCATTCCGTAGAAATTAATAATTACCCTCACGTTATCAAAGTAGAAATCTAAATTGTATAAAATAGATGTACAAGGTATACTAAGTTTGCAGTCAAACAGGTACATAGGCGTATTATCTCATCTTATTCATTCTCTAATTCTCAATTTTTCTAATTATAACAGTAAAATGGAATTGCCAATTGGCATATGATGTTAGTAAGCATGTATGCTAATAGCCAAATAAATCTCCCAACGGCCGTAAAAATAAAGCTTTGCATTGAATTTTTTTTTCAATAAAAATGTGGAATAAGCTATCCCTACCACCTAATATAATTAAAAAATTCAGAATAGTGTTAATCTCATAAGTATAACAAGAATCATTAAAGATACAACCGAAAGAAAATTATTCAAAAGCCTAAAAAGACTGCAAGTCATTCTTGACTTATTCTTCTTATGTTTAAAACTATGTTGGTCGCATATTATTTTTGAATAATATAAGAAACACGAGCACCCCATTAATATATATATATATATATATATATATATATATATAGAGAGAGAGAGAGAGAGAAAGAAAGAGAGTTTTCTTTATATATGATTCAATGGGAAGTTCTTCATCTCAATATATAATTGGTTTTGAGAATTATGAGTACTCAACTAGAATATATATATATATATATATATATATATATACTATTTAAAAGCTTTTGTTAAAAAATCTTCAAAATGTTGAAAGAACGAAAATTCTCAATTTATTGATTCACAATGCAACATAGCTTTTCTGCCTGTTAATTACTCTTGTTATGAAGTTTTCCCCCTCCTGTAAATGAAACATAGATTAAGAAAAGGGGGGAGAAAGGTATTTTCCTCTTACACTCGAGGAATATTGTAATGAAAAGGAAAATAGTGATATGTTATAAACTGAGTTTTTATAAATTATATATATTAAAAGCTTATATCTTTTAAAACATCAATGTATATAAGCATGTAATATATTTAATTATTGACTTAAATTATTTTTATTTTAATTAAAATTTATATTGAGATTTTCGTATATCTTAACAAAATAAATAATAATAATAATAAAATTTATCCAACACATTAAAATCGGGATTTCCGTTAAATGGTGCCATTTTGATATGATATTATGACAGTGGGGCAGACATTTTTGGAATGCCGTTTGTAGCGTGGTCGCATTTATATAATGCGACCTTATAAAATAAGGTTGCATTACCAAAATGCGACCATAAAATCCCCCCATAAGGCATTGTTTTTGTTCTGAAGCTAAGATTTTAAAGGCACAAATAGATCGCATTACTTAACCCTTCCTCGCGACGTGATTTGCATTCTTCTTCTTCTTCCCCATTCCTCCCTCTTTCGCGACGAGCCAAGCATTCCGGACCATTTCGCCAGCGACGACCCTATTCCAGTAGCGGCATTTCTTCTTTAGTCTCATTGAAGCACTTGAACCCATTTCCTACGGCTTGTTGTTGAAGCAATAGACTGAGGTATTTCTAAGTTTTGGTCTCTATTTCTTATCCACCCTGTTACAATCACATGCTGGGCATAAGAATTACTTTATATTTTCCATATTACAGTAGTTCAATTAAATTTCAGCCCTCTTTATTATGAGGAATTGTGAAACTTAGAGAAAAAGTCTCAATCATAGGCTCAATATGTGTACTTTGCAGATATTATTCTATGTGGTCAATTATTATGATATTATTTCAATCCGAATAAATAAGTAAAAGTATCCTCAAAAAGTACAACTAGTTAGAAACTGCATTGTCTATCAGCTGGGTGAAAATGCAGAAAAACTTTCAGAAAAGTAAATTCTCTACACAGATCACTTAGTTGCATTTGATGTGTAGTAAGTATTTGATCCTGCAAGAAAAAAAATTATAGCATAATATCTACAAAATATCACATTTTGTAGCATCTATGATTAAGAATGAATGGTAGAAAGGATAATTTCTACTTATGTTGTATTCTCTACTATGTAGTCTAGTTTGGCTATTCTTTTGGATTTTTTGGTTATCTAGACTAAATTTTAACTTGAAATAGCCTTTTTTTTTCAACATTTTGTAATGAGTATATGGGTTTATGCTTGACATAGAAAACTAACATCGACGATCGAAAGCTGTTGTTCAAAGTACTTCGGTTCTACTCGTGATTGATTCTTAAGACCTTGTGGAGCTGTGTAAGAAGGAACATTTTGTAGTTGTATTCAATTTAATTTGAAAAGATTTAAATTTTGGTTTATATTTTGAAATTCATTTCTAGTTATTTTGGTTTAAGGTTTAGAAGATTTGAAATTTCATTTTACACACAATGAAAACCAATTTTGAAGATCTTTCATTTCTTTTCATTTTCTTTTCCACGATTTTATGTCCTTGTTCTTTTGCCCTTCCACCTTCTAACCATTTTCATTCAATGTATTACGATAATTGTTTCAATATAGGTAGGATGGATCACATGCACGTGGATATCCATCCCGGCCCTCTTGTAGGTGGTTTATTATCTCTCCAGCCTAGTTACCGTTCTTCATTGGTATGATCTAGTGATCAACGTGCCTGTGAGACTCCATTGGTATTTAGACGATATGATTCTGCATTTTGGGAGCACACTCCACTTTTAGGCAGAGTCATGGAGTTGGTAGATAGTGCTAGTTTTGGGGGAGTTAGACGAGTTGGGCATATACAAGTAGATCACGCCCTCATTACTGCACTAGTAGAGCAATGGCGGTAGGAGACTCATACATTTCATTTACCAATAGGAGAGGCTACCATTACATTAGAGGATGTAGCGCTGTTATGGGGCCTTATAGTAGATAGGGATCCAGTCATAGGGGTATCTTTTCACTATTCAAAATCTAATTGCATTGATTTTTGTGATAGATTACTAGGTATTTGACCACGAGTAGAGCACATTCGGGGGAATAGGATTAGGAAGGCTCCTATTGAGGAGCACTTGGACATTTCTCTGGCAGATGATGCTACTAATGACGTTATACAGTCAGCGTGCTCATTGTCTTATATTTTTGCGGATCGGGAGGTTATTATTTTCTGATAAGTCGGGGAATTTACTGCACTTGAGATATCTACCTATTATAGAGGATTTGGATGCCTGTGGCAACCTAAGTTGGGGTAGTGCAGTCTTAGCATACTTGTATAGATGTTTGTGCCAAGCTGCTGTTGGGTCTGCCCAGAAGATTTGTGGCCTAATGGTCTTAGTTCAGGTAAGTTTGAATTTGGTCCATTTTTTATTTTAAAAATTCTTGATAACATACATTATATTTCTAATACCTTTATGTAATTACGATGTAGCTATGAGCCTAGGAGCGTCTTCGGGTTGTGCAACTGGAGCGGGATAGACCCCACAACGAGCTACCACTGCTTGCACCATATGGAGTTTGATGGGACGTAGGTTTACACCTCTATCACACATTCACACATGTTTTGGTGTCATATCGCTCCTAGTTTGATGCTCTCTCTGACGATGACATGAGTATATATGTTATGTATGCATACTTTATTTATAACTCCATCTATGTGTATGCAAACCTTATATTTATTATGTGTGTTGTAGTTTATTTGGCAACTATATCAGCAGAATTTGGTGAGCGTCCTCTCCCCGCACTATTTGGATAAAGCCCATATTTGGAGGTCATGCATAGTGCTTATTAGTTGGGAGGTCGTCGAGCTCTACTTTTCGGACCGGGTCATGCGGTAGTTTGGGATGCTACAGTCTATACGAATAGGCTGTGATACACGGGTTGACCTTCATGATATTGATAGGCGGAGCAATCCTGCCCAAGATTATGCCATATACCATGGGCCATATCTCCAAATGTGGGCACATCGACTAGAGTACATACAGACTAGTAAGTTAGGTGTCTCGGTTGATGAAGCATACATATAGTGATATAGGGACTATGCCTGTCTTTGGATCGGGAACCCTATTTCTCGCGATGCACTACAGTCGAGATATTAACCTACCGATTCTAATACAATTATATTGGTAAGTATTATAATTTAATAAGTTATAACATATTTAAATATATAACTAAATGTTAAATATTTTTTCAGGCCGATATCATGCGACGTGCTATGGTAGTGGCAGAGCGACATATTCATCATGCAGACACGGTTTCATCGAAGGGCATTTATAGAGATACAAGATATGTGTGCTAGGGGACTGACAGCATGTCATCAGCCACATGATAGATATTTTGGCCCAATCAAGTCAGAGGAGCCAACTATTGCTGTGAGTCAACCTACTTCGAGGCCCCGGGAGCCTATTGATGGTCGTGTACATACCGGGGTGAGGCGAGGAGGCAAGAGACCTGGAGTGCGACCACATCCTCCACAGGACCATCATGACTAGGATGCCGCTATTGACCATCACGACCAGGAGGCAGGGGACGGTTTGCCTCCCGATTTTAGTGCGGATGAGTTGCTAGGAGATGATTCTATGGTGATTCCGGTTCAGTCTCTATCATGAGACAGGAATTCCTATAGGCATGGATTCATTGATTACTGATAGGCAGTCGGACCCTATTACAAACAATGATGAGCTTCTTGTTCATTCTTTTTGTGGGATTGTCTGTACTAGGCACGGAAGACGGATTCCAGATCCTCCCCAGCAGGAAGATCCACAGCCCGCTCATTCTCTCCAGCCTGAACCACAGCCTGTCCTTTCTCCCCAAGGAGAAGTAGAGCTCGTGCATTCTTCCTAGTAGGAAGAACCACAGCTTAATGCTGTCGGGAGACCTAGGAGGAAGATTAGGCCTCGGAGGCCATGTGTACTGTCTCCGCATTAGTTATTCCTTACTTGTATAGATGTAGTCTGAATATATGATGTGACCCCATTGACTTTGAATCGAGATATTTGTTTGAGTGGTTTGGGTGTTTATATTGTGTGTGTTTGGACAGTTTTGGTATTTGAAAGATATGTGTTTGGATGGTTTTGGTGTTTGTATTATGTGTGTTTGGACGGTTTTTGTGTTTGAAAGATATGTGTTTGGATAGTTTTGGTGTTTGAAAGATATGTGTTTGGATGGTTTTTGGTGTTTGAATGGTTTATTGGTGTTGGGGTGATTTTGGTGGTTGATTTGGTTCGGGTGTTTGGGATTATGTTTGAATGGTTTTGGTGTAGGGATGATTTTGGTGTTTGAATGGTTTTGGTGTAGGGATGATTTTGGTGTTTGAATGGTTTATTGGTGTTAGGGTGATTTTGGTGTTTGATTGGTTCGGGTGTTTGGATTTTGTTTGAATGGTTTTGGTGTTGGGATTGTGTTTGAATGGTTTTGGTGTTTGGATAATTTTAGTGTTTGATTGGTTCGGGTGTTTGGATTTTGTTTGAATAGTTTTGGTGTTGGGATGCTTATGTATAGGATATATTTTGGTGTTGGAACTATTTTGGGAAATCTATTTCTGTATTTACAGGGAGTTTGATTTTGGTGTTTGCTGGTACTTAGAAAAAAAAAACATAAGCACAGAGGTCGCATTATACAAATGCGACCTCCGCCGACTATATCCATCCCATATCTGCAGCCATTTCACACAAATCTACAAAAAACATTACCGGCGACATCAATTTTCCAGTGGGCAATCTCTGTGAATGTCGATTGTGTTTATGGCATTTGATTAGCCATTTTACTAATTTAGGTATCAAAGTAACTTCATCCATCCACATATACTTATTTTCTTTGGATTTTTCATCCAATGTGCTATGCCTTGTTGTGGTTTTTGAAATTGCTATGTTTTGGTTTTTTATTTTTAATTTTCTTATAATGGTATATCATCTTGTAAATTTCAAATTGTGCTGACTTGGTAATCATGGATGTTTTGGAACCACCTATTGTGCTTTGCTTTTTTTGGAATTGTCAAATACATTGCGATTATCGAGGCTCAATATTGTTCGATGGAGCGATTAAAAAAACTTGCATTCTCTGACATCGGATATCTTACTCGGAACTAATAGACAAGGTTCATACATATCTTGGATTGGGAGGACGCAATGTGACAACAAAGATTACACTGAGACATCCATTTATTTATGGATGTAATCAACAATATGTTGCAAATAAGTTAAGCGATGACGACGATATGGAGGTTTTATGGATCTTTCCGTATGAATTTAAGTCCCAACGCATCCAACTACATGTGAGTTATTCCGAGGTGACTTCCCAATGCCCAAGTCATTTATGTGATGTATCCCCAGCAACGAGTTCATTTGTGGCAATGCTAAATCAAGTGGCAGGGTTGGGTCATTCGATTTAAGAGCAACACAATCCATTTTCTTAACACCCTATTGGTATTGGAGAGGACACCTTTAACTACATGCAACCCCAAGTATTTTACCAACCAATAGAAAATACAAGAGTTGCCATAAACAGTATAGGAACTGAATACATTAGTTCAACTGGTAGTAATGCTAGGACAATTAATGTTTGGCCCATATCTGGAGGTGGTAGATGCGACCTGGTTCTATACAAAGTCCAGAACCCAATACATATCAGGAGGAATGGGTACATCGTAACACTACTACTCCATCACATGGTAAAGCATCTCAACCACAAATGGTCACTGCTACAGTGAATGTTGATTCAACGGTGCATACATCTAATGGTGAAGGTTTCACAAGCTCCGAGGGGCCAATGAATTGGAGTGATAGATATGGTAGCGAAGAAGATAACATTCCAGCTAATATTCTATGTTATAATCCAAGCATTCCCTTAGAAGATGATGGGGGTGACGTGGTGGGACCTTCTAACACCACTTGGGAACCAGCAAGATTTCTAATATTTGATGACATAGGGTCCGGAGCATGTGCTAATGAATTGCTTCGTAGACACTCGGTTGATATCACAAGAAGTTGGTCTGACACTGACATTGATTTGCAACTAAACATGAGGTTTCAGAATAAGAAAGCAGGCTATATATGCAGTAAGAAAGTGGTCTATTCAAGCAGGATGGGAATTCAGAGTCTTCGAGAGTAAGAAAGACTGTGGGTATGCTTGTTAGTGTTATGCCATAAAGCAATCATTTGTACATTGTATATGACACATTTTATTTTAATAAAAGACATTATTTATCCTACAGTATCTTTTGTTTACTTTTGTATAAAATAACTATTAGATAAAGTCCCTAATACAACACTATATTAAAGAAATCATGATAAAGATTATGATATGAGATTCTTACTATACTGTATAGTGTTAGTACTTAAATAGTTCCTAGTCATAGTATTATTGAGATAGGACATCATTAATGCGTTAAGACTAGCATATGTTAGACTTCCTGATTTAATCAGGTGGTGTTTCTCATATCCGTAAGTATTGAGATACTCAAAATTAACACGTGGATGCTTGTTAATAGAACATGCATATTGGATGACCTAGCTATGAGATAATCACATGGATAACTATTTAGTGTTAGTGATATAATCTCAATATAGAAAACGTGTAAGTATCTTTAAACTTGAGATCTCTAAGATACTTTGTTTACTGAGCATTGTACTTTGATTCCAATCTCTGGAGCCAGATCAAGGGCTGCCTATGGGATGGATATTGGGTACATTGTGAGATAAACGAAAGTAGTTGAGAGGGTCAATAAAGGATTCACTACTCCTAATAGTAGGGTGAATATCTCACGGCCACTTGTAGGAATTACTACTCGAGAAGTCCTTGGCCAATGCGACTTTCTATTGGAAACAGATCCAATTGATACACATCTAGAATAGTGGGTTCTTGGTACAAGTACTATTATATTCGAGCCTAAATTAATATATATATACTTATATTCTAGAGGGAGTTGGCACTAATTCTGTACTCTAGACTGAATGGGATATTGTATGGTGAAATGAGTTAATTGCACTGTAGTTTGTTATTAAAGGGTTCATGTCAAGCCATTTGACTTCTTGGACTCTTAGGTGGTCATGATGTGTTGCTAGATACCACTCATGATCTGCGAAATATGGGTTTATTAATTGATGAATTAATAAACCAATCCAGATTAGAATCAATATGATTAATTCTAATTAATTATGGATAATTAATCTTAAAGACATTTGAATTAATTCATGTTCGCTACCAATTGACTAGGATACCTAACAGGTTACACACAATAGAGGATTATATACTTAAGATGTTATTTGATAACATAGTGGGGTTTATTGTGAGAAAGAGAAGTTATTATGGCCAAGTTATAATTAGTTATAATTTATGGGTCAAATTATAATTATGAGAAGTTGATGGTTCCAATTACAATTAGAGAATTCTAATTGTTTTAGAATCCTCAAATGGAGTTTGTAGCCGTGTTTTCAGTAGGCTTTCGGGATATATGTGAGATATGCACGATACCTAATTTGATTAGGCCATTCACGGAAACAACATCCTTCAAAGAAAAAAAAAACCCCTTCTCGTCTTTCTCTCTCTCTCTCTCTCGTTGTTCTTCTGCAACCCTAGCCGCCTTGTTGGTTTTCTGCTAGCACAAAAACATCTTGGTGCTTGAGAATGATCCTCCATGTGGATTTTTGTTAGAGACAATCATACACTATGATTGCCATAGCTGGACATTCGACTCTCGTGGTGTTTGATTAATAGGATTGCTGGATCGCGCCACAATCGTTAGACAAGAAGAAGAATTTTTTTTTTCAGACGCACAAAGAAAGGTAAAACCATTACCTTTTGTTCCTTGCTAAACTTATTTTAAATCAAATTCTTGTGATCTTGGGCTTGGATTTCTTAGTTTCTGCCACAGTAATCGTTATTGTGATATAGAAATCCCATCAGTGGTATCAAACCCTTCCTGCAATATGTTTTCTAACGGGTTTAAATTTTTGCTGTGAATTGTTCCAAGCATGTTATGTGACTGAAAAATGTTTTCAATGGTGCAATTATATCTCTGAAACATGTTTTCTGTTGACTTTGTTTTCTATGTTTGAAAACGTTTCGTGCATAAGATAAGAGTCATAAAGAAATTGTTTCTGAGACTGGGTTCTTATGAAGAGTTTTCTGTATTTGTTTTGTTTGGATGAAAATTTTACTGTGAACATGATTGTTGCCTTCTATTTCATCCTGTGAATTTAATCTTCCGTTTTGTTTTGTTTAAACTAACAATTTGGGTGTTGTTTTGAGCTTCAAAATAGAAAAATTCTACAGAGAATTGTTCTCACTAAACCATTGCAGAAGATGAAGGCTCCAGAAATTGTTTATAGAAAATTTTTTTAAAAACGCCGACTCTTCCAGATTGCATCTAGTGCCGGCTCTGGCTCCTAACTTGTGCCGGTTCTATGCTATTCTGCAGACGTCCAAAAATCGTTTTCGAAAAAAATTTTGAAAACCAGATTGCAATTGGCGCCACCTCTGGCTCCTAACTAGTGCTGGTTCTATTCTGTTCCGTGACATTTCAACCATTTTAGAAATTAATAAATTTTCTAAAATAGAATTTTGAAAGGGAAAAATCTTATTTGATGAGAGGCGGTAGAATAAAATTTTTCATTCAAGGAGTGCTGCTCCCTTGACCCCTGCATGCTGACTAGTCAGCTGGATCGCCATTTTCGCTACTAGAGATGGCACCCAAAAGCATTTTCTCAAAAATTAGTTTTGAGACAAACAAATTTTATTTTTTCAAAATCATGATTTTGAAAATTTAAAATTAATGTATTTTTCTTAAATATTGATTTTAGAATTTGTTTTATTTTTTCCAAAATAGTGATTTTGGAATAATAAAATTTATATGTTATTTTGTTTAAGCATAATTAATGGCATGGTGGATGGTTATGGACTAAAACCAATTATATATGTTCATGCATTTTACAGTTTTGATTTTTTATGAAATAGGGCATGCGTGTCCTGTCTTCTCTAAGATTCTTGTGTAATTCTCTTCTCATCTAACTCCCTTCGAATATAACTCGAGGTTTTCTCTCTTGAGAAAATTATGTAATTAGTTTACATAAGTTAGATAGCAGTAGAATTATTTTATTTTGGAGATGACAACTAAAACAAGGCGAGAAGGAAAGACCTTCTACTTTAATCATGCATGAACACATAGGGTTAACTATATTAATTTCTTTTATGGCTCAAAGAAAATAATTTAGGAAAAATTCCATAACCATACCATGTAATCACTTTATTACCATGATTATCAATTATGTGATTTATTGATTCTTATGCATGTCATTTATTGAAATTACTAAAAGGAACAAATCCCTCAATTAATATTAAACCTAGTTCCTTCTATTAATATAGTAATAAAGAGAGTCCTTTTTCAAGACCAAGTTGTTGGGCAAACCCAAGCCTACTTGATATTGGGCATGTTCAAGCTATGGCATTAAATTCCTGATTAATGTGGTAGGTTTAATTAAATTCTTTATCCCGATTGGGTAAACTCAAGCATAAAGAAATTTAGAAGGAAAAGTTGGGATAGCCCAAAAGGCTTTAAGATTAAAAGCTGTTAATTACCCAATGATCCGGTAATTACATACGATGTAACTGGTATTAGATACTTACCAATGAACTCAAGGGTGGCTTGTTGGGCAAATCCAAGGTTATTCTTGAGAAATTTGGATACCGGTCCACTAGGAAAGCTTCCAATGGGCTTTCCCGAATTAGTAGTGGGGGCTATTGGTTTGAGTAAAATAGTGGAGTAAAAAATGTGTTTAATTAAAGTCCTAATTATTTACATTTCATGTACATATACAGTAGCTAGTCCTCTCTATCTTTACATCTAAGACACTTGCATCATGTCTACAAACCTAAACCTATGTAGCATCTTGGAGACCAACAAGTTAACCAAATCAAACTACCTCGACTGGTATAGAAACTTGAGAATCATTCTCAAGTCGGAAAAGTTGCTGTACGTGCTAGATGCTCCTATTCCGCCACCACCAGCTCAAGATGCTCATGCTGATGAGAATGCTGTCCACAAAAAGTACAAGGAGGATAGTGATACAGTATCGTATATTATGCAGGCATCCATGACTCCTGAGCTATAAAAATAGCACGAGCATATGGATGCTCAATCGATTGTACTACATCTTCGAGAGCTGTCTGATGCCCAAGCTAAAACTGAGAGATACGAGATCTCGAAGCAACTATTCCATTGCAAAATGACAGAGGGTTCTTTTGTGACCACTCATGGACTGAAGATGCTGGGCTTAATAGAGAAGCTTGGACCTCTCGGGGTTGCGATGGATCATGACTTAAATATTGACTTAATTTTGTGGTCTTTACTTAATAGTTTCTCACAATTTTTGATTAACTATTAGATGAACAAGATTGAGTCCACCATTTCTGAGTTGATCAATTTTCTCAAAACTGTGGAGTCCTCCATGAAGAAGGATTCCAATGCAGTTGTAATGGTAGAATCTTCTATTAATAAGAAGAAAGTTCAAAAGAAGAAGAAGAAAGCTCACATGAAGCCCAAATGTGGTGTGAAGAAGAATGACGCTACTACAAAGGGCCGATGCCATCTATGTGGCAAGATGGGCCACTGGAGGAGCAACTACAAGGCCTACTTGGAAACTGATAAGGACAAGAAGCAGAAGGAGAAGCTTGCAAGCACTTCTACTTCTACTCCGGGTATGTTTATGATTGAGATAAATACTGTCTTTAGAAATGAGATATGGGTATTACATACTGAATGTGGATCTCATTTGTACAACAACTTGTAGGGACTAAAGGGCAGTAGAAGGCTAGAGAAACGCGACGCGGACCTACGTACTGCTACTGGGGCAAAGGTTGCTGCACTTGCTGTGGGGACATACAAGTTGAACCTGCCTTCAAGATTAGTTCTAGAATTACAAAAATGTTATTATGTACCAGTTTTAATGAAAAACATTATCTCAATTGCGTGTTTAGACTTAAATGGATTTCATTTGATATTTAAGAATAAATGTTGTTTTTTTTCATTGAATGATATTCATTATGGTTCAGTAATTCTGGTTAATGGTTTATACGTTCTAAACTTAGATAATATAATTCTCAATATAAACAATAAGAAACCTAAAATAGATAACTCTAATACCTTTTACTTTTGACATTGTCGTTTGGGCCACGTAAATGAGAATCGTGTTTCTAAGTTACACAAGCTTGGTGACTTAGAGTCATTTGATTATGAATCATATGGCACATGAGAGTCTTGTTTACTATATAAAATGACTAAAACTCATTTTCCAAGAAAAGAAGAACGGGCCAGGGAGTTATTAGAACTCATACATTCTGATATATGTGGCCCAATGTCAATACAAGTAAGAGGGGGTTACAACTATTTCATAACCTTTATCGATGACTTCTCATGATACGGGTATTTGTATTTAATGAAATACAAATCAGAGGCATTTGAAAGTTCAAAGACTTTCAAGAATGAAATAGAGAAATAACTTGGCAAAAGTATAAAGATTCTAAGATCTGATCTAGGAAGAGAATACTTGAGCCAAGAGATTCTGAGTTATCTTAGAAATAAAGTGATATTATCTTAATAGACTCCACCACATACACCTGAACATAACGGTGTATCTAAGAGAAGGAATCGAACCCTTCTAGACATGGTACGAACCATGATGGCTTCTGCAGACCTACCAAAATTGTTTTGGGGGTATGGACTAGAGACTTCTATTTATATACTAAACAGAGTTCTGACAAAATCGATTGATACTACCCCATTTGAGATGTTCTTTGGTAAGAAACCAAAGTTATCTCACTTACGAGTATGGAGTTGTCCTGCTTTTGTCAAAAGGCCACAGTTAGACAAATTTAATAGTAAGTTTAACAAGTATTTGTTTGTGGGATATCCGAAAGAATCTTTCGGATATTACTTTTACCTATCTTCCGAAAATAAATTGTTTGTTTCGAAGCATGCTGTCTTCTTAGAGAAGGAACACATGCTTAAAGGGGACAGTGGGAGTAAGATTGAACTTAATGAAGTTCATGAAGATCAAATAAATGAGGATAAACTCGTCTAACCCCACATCTATTTAGAGAATAGATGAAACTTCTAATACACATGAACCTCGTAGATTAAGTAGGATACGTGTGGCGCCTGAGAGATATGGATTTCTTATAAGTGACCACAATGACGTATTGCTCATAGATGAAGATGAGCCTACTACCTACAATGATGTTCTGAATAGTTCGGAATCTAGCAAATGGCTTGAGGCCATGAAGTCAAAGATGGATTCTATGTACGACAACCAAGTATGGACTCTAGTTGATCCACCCAAAGGAATTAAACCTATTGGGTACAAGTGGGTTTGCAAGAAGAAAACGGACATGGATGGTAATGTAGTTACCTATAAAGCACACCTAGTGACGAAAGGTTATCGTCAACAATATGGTATTGACTATGATGAAACTTTCTTACCAGTAGCCATGTTAAAATCCATCAGGATACTCCTAGCAATCGCTGCTCATTATGATTATGAGATTTGGCAAATGGATGTGAAAATAGCTTTTCTAAACGAAAATCTGACCGAGGAAGTGTATATGACATAACCTGAGGGTTTCACATCCAGTGATGGCACAAATGTGTGTAAGCTTTAAAGGTCCATTTATGGACTTAAGCAAGCTTCTAGGAGTTGGAACATCCATTTTGATGAAATAATCAAAGAGTTTAGTTTCATTCAAAACATATATGAGCCTTGTGTATACAAGAAGGTTAGTGAGAGTGCAATCGTTTTCTTATTGCTTTATGTAGATGACATATTGGTAATAGGAAACGATATACCTGCCTTGCAAATGGTTAAAGTTTGGTTGTCCAAACAATTCTCCATGAAATACCTTAGAGAAGCAACCTATATTCTCGGAATAAAGATCTATAGAGATAGATCCAAAAGGTTGCTAGGCATTTCGCAGTCTACATACATAGATGAAATACTAAAGAGGTTTAGCATGGATCAATCCAAAAAAGGGATTCTTACCTATGTCACATGGTGTAAGCCTTTCAAAGTCGATGTCTCCTAAGACATAAGTTGAAAGGGATCACATGAGTAAGATTCTATATGCCTCGGCAGTTGGATCTATCATGTACACTATGAAATATATTAGGCCCGATGTATCTTGTGCTCTCAGTTTAACGACAAGATACCAATCTGACCCTAATGAGGGTTATTGAGTGGTTGTAAAGAACATCCTTAAGTACTTATGAAGGACTAAGAATATGTTCTTAGTATATGGAGAAGGTGATTTGAAAATAAACGGGTATACTGATGTCAGTTTTCAATCTGACAAAGATGATTTCAACTCACAATCCGGCTATGTGTTTATGTTGTGCAGAAGGGTAATAAGTTGGAAAAGTTCCAAACAAGAGATTATTGCAGACTCTACGACAGAAGTTGAGTACATGGTTGCCTCTAAAGCAGCTAAGGAAATAAAGTTAGAGAGAGTTCCCACAAATAAGAATATAGCTGACCCGCTTACAAAAGCACTATTCCAAAAGAAACATGATTGTCATGTTGAGTCATTCAGTATTAGATACATGAATGATTGACTGTAGTGCAAGTGGGAGTTTGTTAGTATTGTGCCCTAGAGGCAATTACTTGTACATTCTACATGACACATTTTATTTTAATAAAAAGCATTATTTATCTTACAGTTTCTTTTGTTTACTTTTAAGTAATATAACTATTCGATAAAGTCCCTAGTAAAACACTGTGTTAAGGAAATCATGATAGAGATTATGATATGAAATTCCTACTACATTTTATAGTGTTAGTACTTAAATAATCCCTAGTCGTAGTATTAATGAGACAAGACATCAGTAATACGTTAAGACTAGCATGTGTTAGACTTCCTGATTTAATCAAGTGGTGGTTCTCATATCCGCGAGTATTGAGATACTTAAAGTTAACACATAGATACTTGTTAATGGAACAAGTTCATTGGATGACGTAACTTTGAGATAATCACTGTTGGATTGTATGCTCTCTTATACTAGGTTTCTGATGTAAAATCGAATATTTTAATGAAAGAATTTATTTTCAGAAATTGTTTGCGAATTTACTTTTTGTTTGTACACGATTTTCGTTTGGAACAGACCCATTGTGTTTAAATAAGTGATCCATGTGAATGGTGGTCTTTCATAGTAAGGTATGGATCACGGGTTATTTAATACATAAACATTTGTTCTTAACCTATTTATGAGACTGGGAACCTCATCATGTTTAGGTTATTATGTTATGAATTCCCAATGGGGAATGGCTTACCTTTAACCAGTGGGTAGTTCACTCACTTCATGATACAAGCGTATTTTGAATACGTAGAACAGGACCTGTAGTAGTGGTTTTTCAAAGTACTATATGGTAGAAACCTAGACTACTACCGCTACAGCGTGGACTAGTACTCTACGACTTGAGTATGAGTTAGTGGTCTGGCGAAGCTGGAAGCATATACTTTGATTTGCTGTAGTTGATGTTCTATCGTAGGGCCAATATACTTGCATGTTGGGTATGTGTGACTAGTTAGTTAAGACAGACTTATACAAGATAGTTTATGCACTATATCGCCCCTTGTGGTTGTTCGAATGGTCTAAATTATCCAGGGCCCTGGGAAACATAACTTGGATGTTTGCTTTAGGGTAGCTCCCTTGGAAAGCGGAAACATTCCAGGAAGTCGTGGATCATTGGACTAGAAGCCTAAGGATGGTAGATGTCATTTAGGGGGGTGTTAGTACACTTCTTCCTCTCTAAATGTACGGCGATGTGTAGAGGGGTATTTTAGTCATTTCACCTGTAGGTCGTAGACTATGCGAATGCAACATTGTCCTTGGGGTCAATATTTCCTTATGGTGATATTAGGAAATATTTACAATGCAAAATACAGCTATTTATATGGCAGGGGTATTTTGGTCATTTTAGCAGCCAAGGCGATGTGTCTTTTTGGTCCTCGGGATAGCCCGTAAGTCCTAACTACTTTTGGGTTGAGGAATTGGTCTCAGTTAAAGAGGATTTTATTTTATTTTATTCAGAAAGTCTAATTTATTATTAGACTGGAATAAAATAAATAAATAAATAAAATATGAGTTGAGAGAAATTAATTATCTAGTTTAATTGGTTAATTAATTATTCAGAGCCTAGGTCCAGTATGAATAATTAAGAAATTAACCTGGGCTTAAACTAGGGAAAATAAATAATGTTTAATTATTTATTGGGTTATTTATATAGGCCCAAGAAATAAATAATTAAAGATTAATTATTATGATTTATTTGGGCTCATTAATTATTTATTGGGTTACTTATGTAAGCCCAGGAAATAAATAATTAATATTTATTATTTTGGGTCTTTTGGGTTCAAGAAAAATAATAAATATTTTTCTGGCTCAATAGCTTGGACCTTAGGGTTTTTCCAGATACGGTTAAGAGGAATTTAGGGTTAGGCCAAACAGATGCTCAGGATAACATCCGGTTGTTTGAAATATGATATCCCGGGGATATGTTTATCAGATAATTAGAGACCTGTTTTTGGCTAACCAATAAACTAGTGAACCCTAATTTTTCCAAGACTACACAGTGAGACTCACGTTGCTCTCTGGCTCTCACGTTTCTCTCTCTCTCTGCTGTCTCACGTTGCTCTTCTTCTTGTTTGTTCTCCTTGGAGCTTTGCTAACCAATAGCAAGAGAACCAAGGAGATTTGAGATCATTCTTCTTCTCTGTTGTGTTCACCGACTAGAGGTTAGGCAGAGGAATATCCCGAGAGCTGGAAAGCTAGGCATTCATGCAAACAAGGCGGAGTAGAAGGCTAGCAGGTGTTCAACCGGAAGCTTCTTCAGGTAGACAAAGCGAGGCGATTCCAGCCGTTCAATCAGTTCCTACGCAACTTAGGAGGGTTAAGGAATGCAAAGGTATGATCTTCACGCTTCCACATAGCCTTTAAGGCTCGCGTTTTATTTTTCTGCAATTTTTTTTTAACTTACAGAGCATGCCCCTGTTTTCTCGGTTTTCGATCAATCACATGGATAACTATTTAGTGCCAGTGATATAATCTCAATATAGCAAACGTGCAAGTATCTTTAGACTTGAGATGTCCAAGGTACTTTGTTTACTGAGTATTGTACTTTGATTCCAATCTTTGGAGCTCGATCGAGGGCCGCCTATGGGATGGATATTGGGTATATTGTGAGATAAACGAAAATAGTTGAGATGATCAATAAATGATTCACCACTCCTAATAGTAGGGGCGAATATCTCACGGCCACTTGTAGGAATTACTACTCGAGAATTCCTTGGCTAAGGCGATTGTGTATTAGAAACATTTTCAATTGATACACATCTAGAATAGTGGGTTCTTAGTACAAGTACTATTGTATTCGGGCCAGAATTAATTCTGGAGGGAGTTAGCTCTAATTCCGTACTCCAAACCGAATGAGATATTGTATGGTGAAAGGAGTTAATTGCACTGAAGTTTGTTATTGAATGATTTATGTCGGCCACTTGATTTCCTGGACTCTTGGGTGGTCATGATGTGTTGCTAGATACCGCTCATGATCTGGGAATATGGGTTTATTAATTGATGAATTAATAAACCAATCCTGATTAGAATTAATAGGATTAATTCTAATTAATTATGGATTATTAATCTGAAAAACGTTTGGATTAATTCATGTTCTCTACCAATTGACTAGGAAATCTAATAGATCACACACAATAGAGGATTATATACTCAAGATGTTATTGGATAACATAGTAGGGTTAATTGAGAGAAAGAGAAGTTGTTGTAGACAAATTATAATTAGTTATAATTTGTGGTCTAAATTGTAATTGTGAGAACTAGATATTTCCAATTACAATTAAAGAATTCTAACTGTTTTAGAATTTTAGGATGGAGGATTTTTCAGTAAGTATTTCGTGTAACATATAGAAGGGACATGAAACCCTAGTTGACAGACAACATACGAAATCTCCAATCCTAGACACACAACCAACGATCTTCTCTCTCTTTCTCGTTTTGCTGAAAACTTGAAACAGCCCTAGCTGCCATCTTTTTCTGCTAGCACATGAAATTTTGGTGCTTGAGTATTCCTCTATGTGGATTACTGTTAGAGATAATTACACACTGTAATTATAGTGGTTAGACGTTCAACTCTAGTGAAGTTGGATCAAGAGGATTGCTGGATCGTGCCTCGACTTGAAGAAGAAATATTTGCTCTTCGGAGAATCAAACAAAGGTAAAAGTTGTTACCTTTATTATCTTTATGCCTTGTTTTCCACACATAGGTGGGTCCTAGGATGGTATCTCGTTTTATTTTTCACTGTGCCATATAGGATACGAGCCTGAGATACCTAATTGGTAAGAAACCAAAGTTATCTCACTTGCAAGTATAGGGTTGTCCTGCTTTTGTCAAAAGGCCACAGTCAGACAAACTTGATTGGAAGTCTGACAAGTGTTTGGTTGTGGGATATCCGAAAGAATCTTTCGGATATTATATCTACTTACCCTTTGAAAACAAAGTGTTTGTTTCAAAGCATGACATCTTCTTAGAGAAGGAGCAAATACTCAAAGGGGACAGTGGGAGTAAAATTGAACTTAGGAAAGTTCATGAAGATCAAACAAACAAGGATCAATTGTCTGATCCCACATCTATTGATAGAATAGATGAACATTCTACTACATAAGAACCTCGTAGGTATAGTAGGATACGTGTGGCACCTAAGAGATATGGATTTCTCATTAGTGACCACAAATGACGTATTACTCATAGATAAAGATGAGCCTACTACCTACAAGGATGTTCTAAACAGTTCAGAATTTGGCAAATGGCTTGAGGCTATGAAGTCAGAGATGGATTCCATGTACGACAACCAAGTATGGACTTTGGTTGATCCACCTAAAGGAATTAAACCTATTAGGTGCAAATGAGTTTTCAAGAAGAAAACGGACATGGATGGTAATGTAGTTACCTATAAAGCACGCCTAGTGGCGAAGGGTTATCATCAACAAAATGGTTTTGACTATGATGAAATCTTCTCATCAGTAGTTATGTTACAATCCATCAGGATACTTCTAGCCATTGCTGCTCATTATGATTATGAGATTTGGCAAATAGATGTGAAAACAGCTTTCCTAAATGAAAATCTGACTGAGGAAGTTTATATGACACAACTTGAGGGCTTCATATCCATTGATAGCACAAAGGTGTGTAAGCCGCAAAGGTCCATTTATAGACTTAAGCAACCTTCTAGGAGTTAGGATATTCGTTTTGATAAAACAATCAAAGAGTTTGGTTTCATTCAAAACATGGATGAACCTTGTGTATACAAGAAGGTCAGTCGATGTGCAATCGTTTTCTTATTATTTTATGTAGATGACATATTGGTAATAAGAAATGATATACCTGTCTTGCAAACGGTTAAAGTTTGGTTGTCCAAACAATTCTCCACGAAAGACCTTGGAGAAGCAACTTAAATTCTTAAATTCTCAGAATAAAGATCTATAGAGATAGATCCAAAAGGTTGCTAGGTCTTTTGCAGTCCAAATACATAGATGAAATATTAAAGAGGTTTAGCATGGATCAATCCAAAAAGGGATTCTTACCTATGTCACATGGTGTAAGCCTTTCAAAGTCGATGTCTCCCAAGATACAAGTTGAAAGGGATCACATGAGTAAAATTCCATATGCTTCGACAGTTGGATCTATCATGTATACTATGATATGTATAAGGCCCGATGTATCTTGTACTCTCAGTTTGATGAGCAGATACTAATCTGACCCTGGTGAGGGTCATTAGGCAGCTATAAAGAACATCCTTAAGTATTTATGAAGGACTAAGGATGTGTTTTTAGTATATGGAGAAGGTAATTTGAAAATAAACGAGTATACTAATGCCAATTTTTAATCTGACAAAGATGATTTTAAATCACAATCCGACTATGTGTTTACGTTGTGTGGAGAAGCAATAAGTTGGAAGAGTTCCAAACAAGAGACTATTGCCGACCCTATGATAGAAGCTGAGTACATAGCTGCTTCTGAAGCAGCTAAGGAGGCCGTTTGGATTAAGAAGTTCGTGATGGAACTGGGTGTGGTTCTTAGTGTTGTTGGTCCAATATCTCTGCATTGTAACAACAACAGAGCCATTGCACAAGCAAATGAGCTATGGTCTTACTAACAATCTAAACACGTACTGTGACGCTATCATCTGATTCGGGAGATCATAGATAGGAATGATGTAAAGATAGAAAGAGTTCACATGGATGAGAACATAGTTGACCCCCTTACAAAAGCACTATCCCAAAAGAAACATGATAGGCATGTTGAGTCTTTCAGTTTTAGATACATGAATGATTGGCTCTAGTGCAAGTGGGAGTTTGTTAATATGATGCCCTAGAGGCAATCATTTGTACATTGTATATGAAATATTTTATTTTAATAAAATGTATTATTTATCCTACAGTATCTTTTGTTTACTTTTGTGTAAAATAACTATTAGATAAAGTCCCTAGTACAACACTGTGTTGAGGAAATCATGATAGAGATCATGATATGAGATTCCTACTATACTGTATAGTGTTAGTACTTAAATAGTCCCTAGACATAGTATTAATGAGATAGGACATCTTTAATGCGTTAAGACTAGCATGTGTTAGACTTCCTGATTTGATCAAGTGGTGTTTCTCATATCCGTGAGTATTGAGATACTCAAAGTTAATACATGGATGCTTGTTAATAGAACAAGTATATTAGATGACCTAGCTATGAGATAATTACATGGATAACTATTTAGTACCAGTGATATAGTCTCAATATAGTAAACGTGCAAGTATTCTTAGATTTGAGATCTCCAAGGTACTTTATTTGCTAAGCATTGTGCTTTGATTCCAATCTCTGGAGTCAGATCAAGGGCTGCCTATGGGATGGATATTGGATATATTGTGAGGTAAATGAAAGTAATTGAGAGGGTCAATAAAGGATTCACCTCTCCTAATAGTACGAGCAAATATCTCCCGGCCACTTGTAGGAATTACTACTCGAGAAGTCCTTGGCCAAGGCGACTATGTATTGAAAACAGTTCCAATTGATATACATCTAGAGTAGTGCGTTCCTGGTATAAGTATTATTATATTCGGGCAAAAATTAATATATATATTTATATTCTGGAGGGAGTTGGCACTAATTTTGTACTCCAAACCGAATGAGATATTATATAGTGAAATGAGTTAATTGTACTGTAATTTGTTATTGAAGGGTTCATGTCAAGCCACTTAACTTTCTGGACTCTTAGGTAGTCATGATGTGTTGCTAGATATCGCTCATGAGTTGGGAATATGTGTTTATTAATTGATAAATTAATAAATCAATCCTGATTAGAATTAATATGATTAATTCTAATTAATTATGGATAATTAATCTCAAAGATATTTGAATTAATTCATGTTCGCTACCAATTGACTGGGAAACCTAATAGGTTATACACAATAGAGGATTATATACTCAAGATGTTATTGGATAATATAGTAGGGTTTATTACGAGAAAGAGAAGTTGTTGTGGCTAAGTTATAATTAGTTATAATTTATGGGCCAAATTGTAATTGCAAGAACTTGATGGTTCCAATTACAATTAGAGAATTCTAATTGTTTTAGAATTCTCAGATGGAGTGTTTTCAATAGGTTTTTTCATGATATGTGTGAGATATGCACGATACCTAATTTGATTAGGCCATTCACAGAAACAACATCCTTCAAAGGAAAAAAAAACCCTTCTCGTCTTTCTCTCTCTCTCTCTCTCTCTCTCTCTCTCTCTCTCTCTCTCATTATTCTTCTGCAACCCTAGCCGCCTTATTGGTTTTCTGCTAACACAAAAACATCTTCGTGCTTGAGAGTGATCCTCCGTGTGGATTTCTGTTAGAGACAATCACACACTGTGATTGCAGTGGCTGGACATTTGACTCTCGTGGTGTTTGATCGAGAGGATTGCTGGATCATGCCACAATTTTTAGACAAGAAGAAGAAAAATTTTATTTTTCAGATGCACAAAGAAAGGTAAAATCGTTACCTTTTGTTCCTTGCTAAACCTGTTTTAAATCACATGCTTGTGATCATGGGGCTTGGATTTCTTAGTTTCTGCCACAGTAATCGTTATTGTGATATAGAAATCTAATAGGGGCTAAATTAGTCATATTTTTCCTAGTTATTTGATATTATTTTGTGATACATTGTATGAAATAACTAGTCCTAATCCTTCATATTTGAGATTTTACCCTTGGAAATGAATTTTATTCATTATTTCAGATTTTTAAGGTAAAACAGAACAAAAACGTCGCAAAACAGAGGAGAGGTGGCACCGGCTAGGACCCTAGAACCGGTGCAGGCCATGCATTGTTGAAACAAACTTCGAAGCAACGAAAAAATTATGGAAATAGAGCAGAATAGAACCAAGGCGGCGCCAGCTATGAAGTTGGAACCGGCGCCGGCTGCATTCTGGAACACTTTGTGCAAAATTTGAAGAAAAATCGATGAACGAGTGAAGGAATAGAATACAACCGGCGCCGGCTCCATAAGTCAAGGCGGCTCTGGCTGTGCCCTGAAGATAAGGCGGTGCTTGATTTTTTCTACGCGGTTTTTGGTAATCTGAGGAATTTAAGTATCTTCCAACTTCTACTCAGCTAAGAACTTTGTATCTACAAGTTTAGGCATTTCCTAAGCCTATAAATAGATGGGAAACACAAGGGAAAATGAGAGAATTCATTGACTATCATAGAAAATTACTCAATCAAAGGAGGAATTCTTCAAGTTCAAGGAGAGTTGTACAAGAACGTCTTCAAAGGAAGAAGAAGGAGGTTTGTCTATGAGTACTTTCTTTTACTTTGTTTTCTTTTTCTTGAACAATGATATGTTAATTATTTTATTGTAATTCAACATTGTTGTAGATATTCATGATATTTAGAGCATTTGATCTTTTGATTGATTGATTATTTTTCTTGGCATTTAATTACGTGTGCTTATTATGAGGTTAGTTGGTTGGTTCTTCTTATTAACTCACCGAGACCAAGGGGGTTGATGGTAGTTTCAATTGATTGATTTCATATTTGTTGTCAAGTAACTCACCGAGACCAAGGGGGTTAATTGATGAGGACTGGATAATTAAAGGTTAATTGATGTTTGCTGAGACCAAGGATTCATTGGTTAATTTCATGTTATAAATTCGCTAAGACCAAGGGAATTTAATCAAGGATTGTGTTTAATGCATCTTTTAGGTGAATTAGTTGAGACGAGACCAAGTGATTCTAATTTATCTAGAAGATAGTGTTTCATGGATTGACAAAGAAGTGAGTGTATCGTAATCCTTCATGATGCCAAGAGAATAATTAGTTATAATAATGATTGAATTCTTTGAGATCATGTTTGTCTCAACAATGGTTTGAATTACATACTTCTCAATCCTTGACATGTATATATTTTTATTTTGATTTTCTTTTATTTTCCTTTTTATTTGTTTTTCACTTTATCGAGTCGGTTAAACAATAAAAGAAATGTAATTAATGTCTACTTGTTCCTGGAGGATCCACACTCGTTTGAACCCTATGCTCGATTAATAATGAGTAAGCTTGCTCATATGTGTGATTTGGGTTGAACATTTTAATTTAAACTTGATTGGGAATATGCTTAGTTTTTGTATGATTTTTATACCCAAGTTTGAACACATCAAAATCCCATCAATGCTAAGTGTAAGCATGTAAGTGCTGGCAATCCTTGCTCTTGGCATGTTTGTCTTATACATAGGAAAACCCATGGACAATGGCAGATAACAGTTTTGAACAAGGAACACACATGCGTCATTACAGTTGTGAATAATGTGCATAGAAACCCGGATCATCGGTTTATAGCACGTAATGTGACACATTTGGTTTTAAATGACCCTGAATGCTATGTGAGCGATGTTATTGCTGAAGTTTAGAAA